>JACEEZ010004629.1:0-13054 GCA_016584305.1 Chionoecetes opilio | reverse complement strand
TTTTGAAAATTCCCGCGGGGGGGTTTTTGCATGCTTCCTGACGCCGTGTGCAATCAGGCACCTTTCCCTCCTGACGGGAAAAGGGGGGCTGGCGCCCATCGGGAAAAGGGGAAAAGGGGACCGCAGGACTGAAACAATTACCGGGTATTCACTGCTCACGTACCGGGCAAGGTGTTTCCCCATCTATTGCTGACACAATTCGCAGTCTTGGTAAGCATAGGGCCTCGCATCTGGGTTCACTTTGGGAAAGTCACAACGGACCGTATCCTAGCGCTTCGTGTCCTGGGGGAACGCCGACGTGATTTCGACAGGGATGTTTGCGCCTATTTGACTAGAAGGGTTTACTCAGTGCTCGTGAGCACTCGGGAATTTTTCTCGCTTCGGGGGGGTTTCCTGCAAGGACTTTTTGGTTTGATAACGGGTCTGTATTCTGGGACTGAAGTGCTGTGAATGTGGGTAGGTTATCCACTTTTTCCCTGTGAATACGGGAGTGAGGCAAGGGTGCGTCCTTGCCCCATCCCTTTCAACGTTTTTATGGACGGGGTATTGAAAAGGTTTGTAGATCAAAGTGATTGTGGACATCCGTGGGAACACCAAGTCACTGATCTTTTTTTGCCGTATGCAGAAATTTTTGCGGGTGCTGGGGGTCCTGGTGTGGCTCTCGGGGCGCTGACGAGGAGGCAAGCCCTTTTGGACTTGAGGTCTCCCGCTCAAAACCAAGGTCCGGTTTTGGGGACTTACTAGAGAAGCATACGTCTGTTCATGCGTGTGGCGAGGACATTGAGATCTTGGAAAGTTTTTCATACCTTGGTACGCAGTCCTAATGCGGCGGGTCACGTCAAGAAACCTTTTCGGCGGTTGGGAAGCCCAGGTGTTATGGACCGCTCGCGGATATTTTTGGGGTTGTTGGGACCTGTGCAGGAGGACAAAATCCCGGGTCTTCAATCGCTTGTGATCCCCGTCTTACTCTATGGGTTTTGAGACATGGAACTAAAAGTGACTTGAAGGAAAAGAATCAAACCCTTTGGGAATAAGTGTCTTCGAATCATGGGGGATCGCTGGGAATTACTGCAAATCAGCGTTGCACCCTGAGACTGAATCGAGGGCCCATTACCCCATAGTCCGTCACGCAAATTCGCTATATGGACATGTGGCACGCACCCTGAAAACCCTCCTTCCCACGGGGGTTTATCTGTAAAGACACCGGGTGGGGGAGGCCAAGGGGGGCCCACAAGTCGTGGCTGGGGAAAGGGTTGATTTTTTGTAAACTGCTTTATGGGAAAGGACTGATGGGAAACTCCCCGTGGTGCCCCGGGGAGTGGGGTCGTGGGTGGGGGGCACCCCCCCCCGGGTCCCCCCTGAGATTGATTGATATTATATATTAAATTTTATATAATTATTATAAATTTTATTTTATTTTTAAAAATATAAAAAAAATTTTTTAATTTTAATTTTTTTTAATTTTTTTTAAAAATTTTAATAATTTAATTTATGGGAGGAGTTATAAATATTATTATTATATATATAATATATATATAATTATATTATAAATTTAAATATATTATATTTTAATATATTATATATTTTATATATAAAAAAAAAAAAAAAAAAAAAAAAAAAAAAAAAGAAAAAAAAAAAAAAGGAAGAGAGAAAAAAAAAAAAAAAAGAAAAAAAAAAAAAAAAAAAAAAAAAAAAAAAAAAAAAAAAAAAAAAAAAGGAGAGAGAGAGAAAAAATTAAAAAAAAAAAAAAAAAAAAAAAAAAAAGAGAGAGAGAGAGAGAGAGGGGAGAGAGAGAGGGGAGAGAGAGAGGGGAAGAGAGAGAGAGAGAGAAGAGAGAGAGAGAGAGAGAGAGAGAGAGAGAAAAGGAGAGAGAGAGAGAGAAAAAAAAAGAGGGGAAAAGAGGAGAGAGAGGAGAGAGAGGAAGAGAGAGGAGAGAAGAAGAAGAAGAGAGAGAGAGAGAGAGAGAAGTAGAGAGAGAGAAGAGAAGAGAGAAGAAGGAGAGAGAGATACATATATATAATAAATATATAAATATACATCATTTTAAAAATATATCATAAATAAAAATATATACAAAATAAATTTATAATACAATTAAATATATATCATATATAAATATATATACATATATAAAAACATAATATATATATACATATATTATATAATATATATATATATTATTATATATTATTATATATTTTAAAAAATATATATATATATAAAAAATATATATATATATATATACACCTATAAAAAACATATATATAAAAATATATATACATTATATATATATATATATTATTTATATATAATAATAAAACACATATATTAACATTTTTTATACACATATTATTATACATATTTAAATATACATTTAAAATATAATATATAATATACATATATATATACATTATATATTACTTATAATACATTATATAAAAATATATATAAAATTTTTTTTTAAATATATTAATATTAATATATACTATATATATAAAAAACTTTATACAATAATATTACATATATATATATTATATTATATTTTACATATATATATATATTATAATTATATTATATATTATATAATTTTTAATACTTATTTATAAAATTAAATATATAATATTATATATATATAATATAATTATAATATAATATAAAAATATATATATTATAATAACCCCCTATAATATTATATGAATTTATTATATATATATATATATATATATATATATATATATATATTATATATATAATACACCTAAAAATGTATTTTACTATATAAATGCACATGCGCCTGAAAACCAAATTTAAAAACATAAAAAACTGTGAGGGGCCTATGAGGATTTTTTTTTCTCCTACAGTTTCTGGTACTGTTATAAGGAAAAACTAAAAAATATTAAACCCCCCATCTTCCTGGCAAGGGAAGTACTAAAATCGCTTCCCCACCAAAAAGGGTTCATTAGGGTTGGTGCCTATCCAAAGCATGAAAAATACTTTCTCCCATGATAGAAACCCTTGTCTCCCTGGTGATGGCCGCGATTCTTTGACATTCGCTCTGGGGTTGGTGTGCACGATGGGTCTGATGAGCAATTTCTATCCCCTTTTCCTGTTTTTAAAAAAAATATATCATCCTTTCGTTTTTTAAAATAAAGGGGGGAAACCCCAAATCAATGCTTCCCAAACAGTGAAACGCATGGATGATCAAATCCTTTAGTATGGAAATGGCCCTTCTGAATTCCCCCAGCAAAAACCCCTTTTGAAAGGAAAAGGGCCCCCCCCTTAAAACTTTGGGGGGGCCCTCATTCCCCATAAATTTGGTTTTTTCCCTTTTCCCCCCCTCCCCCTATTTTTTTTCTCCCCCTCTCCCTCCCCCCCCCCTCCCTCCCCTCCCTCCCCTCCCCTCCCTTCTCCCCCCCCCCTTCTCCCCCCCCCCTTTTCTTCCCCCCCCCTTTCCCCCCCTCCCCCTCCCCCCTCTTTCCCCCCCTTTTCTTCCCCTTTTCCCCTCCCCTTTTTTCCCCCCCCCCCCTTTTTCTCCTCAAAAATTCCCCCCCCCCCTCTTTGGGGCTGTTCTTCAAAAAAAAAATTCCACAAATTTTTTTCCCTTTAAAAACCCCCCCTTCCCCCGGGGGGCGGGCCCCAACCCTGTATTTTTTCCTTAACCCCCGGGGAAAAAATTTTTTCAGAAAGAAATAAAAAAAGGAAAAAAGCTTGGAATGGGGGGGTCCCCAAAACAATTGAATTCCAAAAACCCCTGGGGGAAACTCAAAAAATTTGAAAAATTGAAAAATCCCCGGGGGAGGGGAAAAAACCAAGAAAAAATTTAAATGGGAAAAAAAAAAAAAAGGAGTTTTTGGGGGGGAAAAATTTTTTAAATTTGGGCCTTTTTATTTTTTTTTTTTCCCCCAAAAATAAAAATTCAAGAAAAAAAGGGAAAAATTTAAGGGAACCCCCTTTTTTAAAATTTTAAAGGGGGTTTTTTAATTTTTTTTTTTTTATTTTTTTTAATTATTCCCAATTTTTTAAAAACTTTTACCAAGAAACCGAAAAGCAAGTATAGCCCCCCCTGTTTTGGGGGGCCGGGACCCTGTTTTTCCCCAGGGGTTGGGGGTTTGTTTTTTTTTTTTTTTTTTATTAAAAGGCCCCTTTTTTTAACCCCCCCGTCATCGGGTTTTATGGGGAAAATTTCCCCCGGGGGGGGGAACACCCGGGTTTTTTTTTTTTGGGGTTTTTTTTTGGGTTTTTTCCCCCGGAAGGAAAAACTTGCACCCTTCCCCGCAAAAGGTCCTCGGGAAAAATTTTTCCCCGCCCCGGGAAGGGGCCCCCCGGGGGTCCTTTCTGCGGAATGGAATCACTCCCGGGGTAAACCCCCCGGTGGTTTGGGATTTTTTTTGCGGATGGAATCCACTTCCCGGGAAAACTTCTGGAAAAAATTTCCCCCCCTTGTTGGGAAAAAAAATTCACCTTTTAAAAAATTTTTTGGGAAAGGGGATAAAAAACCCCAAAAAATTTTTTCCCCCCAAAAAATTCGGGTCCCCCCTTTTTTTTTTCCCCCAAGGGAGACCCCCTCAAAAATTTTTTTCCCCCCATTTTTTGGAAAAAAAAAATGAAAAATTTTTTTTTGGGAATTTTTTTTTTTTTTTAAAAAATTTTTTTAAAAAAAAATTTTTTTTTTTTTTTAAAAATGAAAAATGCCCCCTTTTTACCCTTTTTTTTTTTAAAGGGTTTTTTAAAATCCCTAGAAATTTTTTTAAAAAAAAAAAGAAAAAAAGGGTGGGGCCCCCCCTTTTTTTTTAATTTTTTTTTTTTTTGTTTTTAAAAAAAATGGGGCCCCAAAAAATTAAAAAAAAATTTTTTTTTTTTTTTTTAAATTTTTTTTTTTTTTGAACCTGGTTGGGTTTTTTTAAAATGAAGCCTAGTCCCCCCTTTTTTTTCCCCCCCTTTCCCCAATTTTAAAAAAAAAAAATTTTTTTATTTTTAAACCCCCGGTATTTTTACCCCAAAAATTTTAAAATTAAATTTTCTCCCCCTTTTTTCCTTTCCTCCTACCTCCCCTTTTTTTTCCCCTTCCCCCCATACTGTCCCCCACGGGGTTTTTTTTACCACACTTTTCCCATTTTTTTTGCCGGGGGCCCCCCAGAAAGGGGGGATTTGGAACCGGGGGGGCCCCCCCGGGGCCCCCCCCCGCCCTCCCCAAAAACCCAAAACCCCAAATTGGGGGTTTTTTTTTTTAGGGTTTTTCCCACGAAACCTGGTTTTTCCCAATTTTCCCCCCTTTTGGGTTCCCCCCCAGTTTTTTGGGGCGAAAGGGTTCCCCGTTTGGGCCTTTTCCATTTTTTCCTTTTTCTTTCCCGGGAAGGTTCCCAAGTTGGGGGCCCTTTCCCTTTTTTTTTTGCCGCCCCTTTTAAAAATTTTCCGGGGAAGGCCCCCAAAACAACGGAAATTTTTTTGCCAAAACAGAAAGCCCCCCCCAAAGGTTTTTCCTGTTTTGTTTTTTTAAAACCCCCCTCCCCCCCCCCCTGAGGCATTCCCCCCCCCTGCTAAATTTTTTCCCCCCCTTTTTGCCAAGAACCCGGGGGGTGGGGGGGCCCCCCCCTTTTAAATGGGGAAAAAAAATTTTTTCCCGTTTTGGGGAAAACTTTTTTCCAAGGCCCCCCTTTTTCTTTTTAAAAGGTCCCAAAATTTTTCCCCCCTTTTTTTCCCTTCCAAAATTTTCCCGAAAAGGTGCCCCTTTTAAAGCCCGGGGGGCCGGAAATTGGGCTTTTTTTAAAAAATGGGCCCCCTCCCCCGTGGGGGCGAAAAGTGGGGAAAAACGTTTTTTGGGCAAACCCCCCCCCTTTTTTCCCCCTTTTTTTTCTCCAACCTTTTTTTCCCCTTTTTTTTGGGTTTTTCCCCCCCCCCCCGGGGGGGGGGAATTTTTGGTTCCCCGAACCCCCGTTTTAAATTTTAAATTTGGGGCCCTTTTTTATAACCCCCTTTTTTCCCGGCCATCCCCCTGGGGGCTTTTTTTCCCCCAAAAAAATCCCTCCCCTTTTTTTTTCCCAGGAAAAGGGCCCCCTTTTTCCTGGGAACCCGCCGGGGGGCCAAAGCCTTTTCCCCTTTGGGACACCTTTTTCCCCCCTTTTTTTTCCCCCATTTTTTCTCCTTAACTTTTTGGCAAATTGTGGGCCCCCGCCCAATCCCTTTCAGGTTCCCAAAAAATTCCGGAAGTTTGGGGGAAAAAGGCCTATTGGTACCCCAAAAAGGGGGTTTAAAAAAAAGGGGAAGCGAAAAACCCCCCAAAAAAGCCCCCCCTTTTTCCGTCCCCAAAACCGGGGGGGTTCCCCCCCTGGAGTTTTTTTTGGTTTCCCTTTAAAAGGAACCCCCCGGGGTTTTTTTTTTTTCCCCCGGGGGTTTTCCCCTTTTCTGGAAGGGGGGGGCCCGGGTTTTTTTTCCCCTTTGAAAACCCCCCCTTTTGGATCCCCCGTTTCCCCGGCAATTGTCGCAAAAAAAGGGGGCCCCCTCTTTCCCCAAAAGGGGAAAAACCCCCGAAAAAAGGCCTCCCCTTCCCCGGGAATTAATTTGAAGGGGAAAAAAGTTTTTTTCCTCCCCCAGCCAAAAGGGGTTCCCCCCGGATTTTTTTTGCCCCCCCCCCGGGGGGTTTTTTCCCATTTTTTTGTTTTCCCTTTTTTTTTAAAAGGGGATAAAAAGGATTTTTTCCACTGTTTTCCTTTTTTCCCCCCCCAGTGTTCCCTTTCCCCAAATGCAGGGTCCCCCAAGAATTTTTTTTAAAGGGCCATACCCTTTTTTTAGGTGAGCAAAAAGGCCCCCGGGGGAGGGGGTCCTTTCCCCCCCCGGAAAACAATGAAACCCCCTTTTTTTTTTTTTGTTTTCCCCAAAAAAGCAAAAGGTCCCCTTTTCCCCTTTTATGAAAAAACTTTCCTTTTTCCAAAATGGAAAAAAAAAAAAACTTTTTAAAAAAAACAAAAAAATTTCCCCTTTTTTTTCCCCTTTTGCCTTTTAAAAAATTTGATTAATTAAAAAAAAAAATTTTAAAGCCCCCAATTGTGCACATTTTTCTGTTGGGGTCCCCTTTTTTTTTTTTTTCTAAATTTAAAAACCCGTCCGAAATCCCCAAAAACCCAATTTTTTTTTAAAAAGTTTTAAAAACCGTGCGATTTTAAAAAAAAATTTTCCCCCCAAAAAAAAATTTAAAGGGGCCCAAATAAAATTTTTTTTGCAAAAAAAAAAAAACATTTTTTTCCCTTTTCCCAAAACCCAAAAAAAAAATTCCCCAAAAATTTTTAAAAAAAAAAAAAACAAAATAAAGAAAAAATTCCCAAAAAAAGATTTTTCCCCCCCCCTTGGGGGGTTTTTTTAAATATGCCCCCCCATTAAAATTGCTAAAAAAAATTTTTTTTGCTTTTTTACCGGCCCTTCCCCCCCCTAATTAACTTTCCCCCCAGGGAAACCCCCCGGGAAGAAAAACCCTTTTTTTCTTGGGAAAAAAAATTTATTTTTTGGGGTTTTTAAAAATTCATTTTCCCCCGGGAGGGCCCAAAAATTTTTTTTTGGGAAAAACTTTTTCTTCCCCCAAAATAAGGAAAAAATTTTTATTTTTCCATTTTTTTTCCCTTTTGGGGGGCAAAAAGGGGGGTCCCCCCTTTCCCCCCTTTTTTTTACCCCTTTTGGGGCCCCGAATTGGAAATTTTTTGTTAATTTGGGGGGTCCCCCAACACCAAAAAAAATGAAACCCCTTTTTTTTTTTGGGGGGAAAGGAACCCCTTTCCCTGGTCCGCTTTAAAAGGTCCCCTGGGGGGTTTTCCTGCGAGGGCAAAAATTTTTTTCTGAAAAGGCTTTTAAAACTTTTCCCCCTTTTCTACTAATTATTTATTTTGTAACCCCCTTCCCCCCAAAAAAAAAAAACCCTTTAATAAATTCCACAAAAATTAAAAACCATAATTTCCCCCAAAAAAAAAATAAAAGGGAGGGGGGCCTGGACCCCCTTGATGGTTTTTTCCAAGCCCCAAATTTTTTAACCTCGGGGGAAAATTTTTCCCCCCGGGGAGGGGCAAAAGGCCCCCAGTTTAAGGGCCCACCGGGAAAAAAACCCTTTAAAAACCTTTTTTTTTACCAACAACCCACATCAGCCTTAAAACCTTCTCCAAAAAAAATTACGGTACTCACTCAAACCCCCTTAAAAAAAATGGAAACCCCCCAAGGGTTTTTTTTTTTTCCCCTGAACCCAATGTCCCCCCCAAAAAAAAATCCCGCCGGGGCCCCCCCCTCCTTTTGACCCCCCCGTTCCCCCAAGCCCCCCGGTTTAAAATTCCCAAAAAAAAAAAACAAAAAAATTTTTTTTTTAAAATTTTAAAAAATTTTTTTATAATTTTTTTTTAAAAAAAATTTTAAAATTTAAAAATTTTTTTAAAAATTTTTTTAAATTTAAAAAACACAAAAATTTAAATTTTTTAAAAATTTTTAAATTTTTAAAAAAACCAAACCCCCCCAAAAAGGGTTAAAAAAAAAACTTTTATTAAAAAAGCAAAGGTTTTTTAAAAAAAAAATTTTTTTTTTTTTTTGGGGTAATTTTTTTTGGGGGGGGTAAACCAAATTTAAAAATTTTTTTTTTTAATATTTAAAAAAAATTTTTTTAATCCCCCATTTAATGATAAAAAAAATTTTTTTTTTTTTTTTTTTAAACCCCGCCTAATTAGGTAATTTAAAAAAAAAATTTTTTTTAAAAAATTGGGAAATTGGGGGGTGTGGGTAATTGGTTTTTTGTGGGGGGTGTTGGGGGTGGGGGTTATTTTAATTGGGGGGGGGGGGGGGGGGGGATGGGTGAGGGAAAAAAAAGGGGGGGGAATTTTTTGGATTTAAGGGGGGTTTTTTTTTTTTTTGAGGAATTTTGGGGGGGGAATTTTGGTAAAAAAAAAAGGTTTATTTTTGGGGGGGGTGAGGGGAAAAAAGGGTGGGGGAAAAAAGGGTTGGGGGGGGGGGATTTTTTGGGGTTTGGGTTTTTTTAAATTTTTACTATGGGGGCGGAAAGGGGGGGGGAAATCCCCGGGGTTTTTTTTTTTGGTGGGGGCCCCGTTTTGGGGGAAAAAAAAATGGGGGGGGAAATTCCCCCCCCAATTTTTGAGGGGGTTCCAAAAGGGGCCGCCGGGGGGGGTTTTCGGTAAATTAAAATTTAAAAAATTTTTAAAAGGTTTAGGGTTTTGGGGTTTTTAAAAAAAAAAAAAACTACTCTGTTTTTTTTATTGCGGGGAAAGGCTTTAACCCGGAAAACTTTTTTTTTTAAAACCTTTTTAAAACCCCAATTTTTTAAGGCCCCCCAACCCTTTTAAAAGTCCCAAAAAGGGGATTTTTGGGAAAAAAACCCCTTTTTTTTTTAGGGGGTCCCCCCAGTTTTTTTGGGGGGCCAAATTGGGGCCCCCCTACCCGGGGCGGAAAAAAAAATAAATTTTTTCTTCCAAAAACAAATTTGGAAGCCCCTTTTAATTTTTTTTGGGGGGAAAAAAAAAGCCCCCGGGCCAACCCCAGGGGATGAACCCCCTTTCCAGCAAAAGGGGGTAAATTGCAACCCCCCCCTTCCAAGGCCAAGGGGTTAAAAAAAAACAAAGATCCGGCCCCTTCAAGTCCTTAGTTTTGCCCCTTTCCCCCCCCCCCAAAAAGAAATGGGACCTTGAACCCTTTTCGATTTAAGGGCGTTGCTTTTTTGGGAAAAATTCCCCTTTCCAAAAAACCCCCCCCCCCAAAACTGGGGTCCCCCAACCTTTTTATGGGGGAAATCCGGGATTTTTTCCCAATGTCCCCCCCCCCCCCGCTTCAATTCTTATAAAATGGAAAAAATGGAAAAACCCTTGTGACCCTTTTTAAAAGGGGCCTTTTTTCCTGGGTTTTTTATCTGGGGGGAAATCCCTGAGGGGGCCCCCAAGGGGGGGCCCCAAAGGCTTTTGGCCAAACCGTCCAGGTTTTTTTCCCCCCTTTGGGAAAAAATGGGGAAAGGGGGCCCCAAAAGGGGAAAAATTGCCGGTACCCCCCAAAGATGGGTTTCCCCCCCCCGGGTAGGGAGGGCCCCCCCCCGGGGGGGAATGCCCCCCGTGGAATTGATTGATTGATAGTTTTTTTGGGGTTAAAATGTCTGCGAAAAAAAAAAAACAAGGGGGGGAAGAATTTTACCTTTTTCATTTCAAATACAGGGTTTATGTTAGTATACCAGATTATACTAGGCCCAGCTGGTAATCTGGGGTCCCCTTTTTTAAAAAATTTTTTTCAAGATCCACCCCAAAAGGGGGCCCCCCAAATACAACATTTAACCAGAACACACACATACCCACTTTTTCACTTTGGATTTTTTTGGATCCCGACAAAAAGTCACTTTCCCCCAAACCATCAAAGAGGAAATTTATTTTAAAACAAGGCTCCTTCATTGCCCCCCAAAACCCCCCTTTTAAAAAAGTCCCCAACCCCCCCCCTTTCCCGAAAGTCAAAAGGCTTTTTTGCAAATTTTTTTTAAAAGGGGGGGGAAGGCAACCCTGCTGTTTTGAAAATTCGTGCGGAGCTGCCCCCATACTAGGGGGGGAAAGGGGCCATGGTCCCCCCACCTTTTTATGCTAATCTTGACTGCAGTGTGACCCAAAAACCCGGTACCCCCTTCCCTCCCCCTTTACTGGAAAAAAGGGGGTTTTTTTTTCGTCCCCCCCCAAAACGGGAAAGGGAAAGGGGGGCCGACAAAATGCAAAACAATTACCGCGGTTTTTTACACTTCTCGCGTCCATGGGAAGGTGCAAAACCAATCTATTGCTGCCCACGGATCCGCCATCCCCCTTTTTCTGAAGCATCAGAAACCTGAGCATCCCCCCGGATTTTCAAACGCCCCTTTTTTAGTCACAAAATGACCATTTCCCCCCGTTTCGTGTTCTGGTGGGGAAAGCCCCACGTGAGTTTCGAAGGAAGCTTTTTCAGCATGTTTTTTATCTCAAGAAGTCGTTTTTTTTTTCCCTAAAACATTAGAAAAAATACGAAAATAAAAGGAAGCCCCCCAACAGGGCGTGAATCCCCACTCGTGGGGTTCCCTGTTTACTTAAAAAAAACCCCACATCCCCCCCTTTCCCTCCCATCCCCATGGAATTTATCCCAAAAACCCCCCCTTTTAAATCTCCCTTTGAAACCCCCGCCCAAAATGAACCACTTGGGCGACTGAGTCATTTCCCCCTCCTTTACCACCCTAAATTTTTTTAAAACCCTTTTTTTTTTTTTTTTTTTTTTTTTTTTTCCATTTTTTTTTAAAAACTACGCTTTTTTTTTCCCGCTTAAATCCGTTTCTTTTTTGTTCTAAATCTGATTAAAGCCGTAAAAAACTTTTCCCCACATCCCCCCCCTATATTGTGTCCCCCCCCTTAACCCCTTTAAAAAAAAAAATTCTATCAAAATCGCCCCCCTTAAACCCTACGCCTTCGGGGGATTTAAAAGTTAAAAATTTCCTTCAATTTTACTCTCATAACTAAATTTTTGATCCCCTGTAAACTTTTGGGGGCACTGGGGACCCCCTTATGTTTTCACTGGGTTCAACAAGGCTTTATATTAATATCCTCTTGTTTAATAGAAAAAACCCCCAAAACTTTCCCCCAACCGCATAGTCCCCAAGGGTTTTCTGTTCTTTCCCCAAAATTTTTTTTCTCGCGACCCCAGTTTGGATTTTTTTTGCATTCATTTTCCCCGCCCCTATGGTTTTTTCAACTGTTTTCTGCTTTTTCTCTCTTCGTTGTGATTTTTTTTTTTCAATTACATACAAAAATACTCATAAATTGGCCCAAAAAAAATGTGTTTATATATTAAAAGGTATACCATACATAAAAACCCCTAGATTCAAAATAAAATTGCAAATTTTTTTGAGTTGTGCCCCCCAAAGTAAAAATTTTTTTCTATTAATTTAATAGTAGTTGAAAAAAATTTTAGAAGTTTGTGTAAAATTGTAACTACGTAATAAAAAAAAAAGTATTGCTTAATTGGCCAAGGGGAAAAATTATGCGTAAAAAAAATTTTTTTTCCCCCTCTTTTCCTCTCCCCCGTCCCCCTTTCCCTCTCCCCCTCCTTCCCCCCTTTCCCCCTCTCTTCCTTTCCCCCCTCCTTTCCTCCCCCTCCCCTTTTTTCCCCTCTTCCCTCCCTCTCCTCCCCCTTCCTCCCTCTCCCTCCTCCCCCCTTCTTCCCTTCTAATTTAAGCATTTCACTTATTATTTATAAAATTTTTTTCTGTTTTTTCCCCTTGGGCGGACCCCCTGAAAGCAAAAACTTTTTTTCGACCCCCCCGTATTGGGGTCCCCCCGACCCCCTACTTTTTTAAAACCCTGGTCCCTAGGTAGTTCCCCCCGGACTTGACCAAAAAGAACTTTAGAATCCTCATATTTTTTTTTTTTTTATTTACCCCCCCCTGGTGATAAACCATCCTAATAATCCCCCCAATCCTAATACCCCCCATTTGCTCGATTTTTTTAGCCTTTTAAATTTAAAATTGATTCCCTAGGACGGAGGGGGCTGAGGGTTACCCCCCCCCAATTTTTTTTCACCTTCTGATATTTCAGTGATACTTGCCGGGAAAAATAGGTACCTATTACCCCTGATTTTTTTTTTTTAAACCCAACATTTTAAATTTTTCCTAAAAACTATCAATATTTTAAATTTTTTATCTGCCCCCTAAACCTAAACCCCCTCATTTTTTAATTTATTAAGTCCCCCCCCCCTTTCAATATTTTTTTTTTACATCAGACCCCGATTTTTTAAAAATCCTCCCCCCTTTACCCCTTCCCCCCCTAACCCCTTACCGGCGGGGGCCCCCCTAGGTAAATTAGGGCCCTTTTTAAATTTTTAAAAATTTCCTGTGTAAAAAATTTTTTTAAACAACTTTTTATTTTTTTTTTCTTTATTATTTTTTTTTCATCAGTGGTGGAAAACACGGGGGAACTATACGTAAACCCCCGATGGCCCCCCATGGGGCGTAATTTTTTAAAAATGGGAAAAAATTCATTTTTTTAAAATATAAAATAATATAACAAAAAATCCAAAAAATTTTTTACAT
>JACEEZ010004628.1:52500-63874 GCA_016584305.1 Chionoecetes opilio | reverse complement strand
TATTTAAAAATTTACACCCAAATGCCGTAAAACTGACATTAAAAATGTTGATTATCACGTAAGAGATGTAATATTGGCACCTAACGGAACGAGGAACCTTGATTTAGGCTGTTTACTTTTTTTTTTACGAGATTCCAGGAACTATCGGGATGCCTTGAATACAGATTTCTTTGTCAGTTTACTAAATTTAACAGTAACACATGTTGGAGCTCTAAAAAAGGCGCTGCTTGCTTGACTCCTCCCTTGGTGATGACAGTGGAGTTGTTTTGGCAGATAGTGGAAGAAGGGGCCGGGTTTTTGGAGCAATATGCTAAAAAGGGCCCCCACAGCAAATTGATATATATAATGCAAAAAACGCGAAAAAACAACATGTTATCTTTTATATATTACTTTATACTTATCAGGGGGAAATTGAGACAATTTTGGGTTATCGTAGGTGAAGAAATTTGCATTTTTCAAGTATAAAAAACCCCAAAATTTTATCCCGTATTTAAAAAAAATTTTGTTTAGAGTAATGTGAGACAGTTTGGTTATAGAGACAAGCGCTTCACCTACAAAATACGTATGTTTATGTATTGTATTTTGTATCCTAGTGGTATACAGAACGTCATACACCTCACACTTGTCCTCCCAGATAGACAAATCATACTCATAAAATAAGGTTGATAAGAGTTAGGCAATCCTAAAACTGATATCAAGATTCTTGTTATCAAAAGAATATATTGTGTGGAAGCAGTAGGGCTTATTGGGTCTCCTTTATCAAGCTAACCACATTGCTCTTCCTTTAGCTTCATCCTCCCATGCACCACCACTAATCAACAACCCCAGAAACATAAATACAAAAAAACATATTACACCAATTCTGATTCATTAAAGGTAAGAAGTTTAAATACACACTGCCTCTGAAACAGAAAAAGTATATCGTAATTTATGCCATAGAGTAGTCAATCCCTAAACTATTTCATCCGAGTTTAGTTGTTAGACAAAAATCCTTATCTTTTGAAAAGGGAGTTTTATTGTTTTTTACAAGCTGAACCATGGTCTTTTTCTTAGTCACCAACTACAGAATGAGATATATTTTAGAAAATAGACGGGAAAGAAAAAGAAACACTATTTACACCAGAAAGTTATCTAAGAAACAAACCCTGGTCCATGAAACAGAACCAAGGAGCAAAGGGGGAGCCTAAAGAAGAAGAAGAGAAAAAAAAAGAAAGTTTAATTATGCATGAACAAGTGGACAGGAAGATTCGAATTGAGGAGCCATGAGGGGGGTGGGCTGTTGAGTGTGATAAAGAGGGACCATAAAAAGAGAGGAGGAAAGAAGAGGAAAAGAGAGAGGGGAGGGGGAAGAGAGGAGGGGAGAGGAAGAGAGAGAGAGAGAGAGAGAGAGAGATGAGAGGGAGAGAGAGAGATGAGAGAGGAGAGAGGGAGGGGGAGAGAGGAGAGAGACGAGAGAAGAGAGAGAGGAGGAGAGAGAGAGAGAGGAGAAGAGGAGAGAGAGAGAGAGTAAGGGGAAGAGAGGGAAGAAAGAGAGAGAGAGAGAGACAAAAAAAAATCACACCTCATCGTTTCCCTCATGAAAAGACCAACGCTACGTATTTTTGAGGTATTTGAAGTCAAGTCTCGCCCCCCCACCCCCCCCCCCCCCCCCACACACACACACCACACACACACACTGTCGTCACCTTTAAACCAAAAAACATTACTCTAAACAAGGTCAATATTTTTTCCCTCGTTTTCTACTCGCACTGTTGACATTGTTCAGGCTTGGCACAGCTGCACCCTCACCTCCCTTGTCCATTCAACCATTTTCCAATCACTCCATTTTTCTCCGCATTTTCTTTCCTTCTCTACCAATTCCACCTTCTTGACCCCTACAGTTTGATTAGTAAGCTGACATCTTTGTTTCCTTCCCTGTCCTTCCTTCCATCAGCCCGTCAGGGTGGCAAGGTTGGTAGAGACGTGAGCTCGCAATGTGCAGCGTCCCTGTGCATTCGGTCAGCGGTTCGAGTCCGCCTAGTTCGTGCTGACGTGGCGGCGCTTTGTATAGTCAATAACCTTGTAGTTGGTACTTGCAAAGTGTCTAGATAGGATGAAAATCTTATCTTATCTTATCCTTCCATCAATTTCTTCCCTCACCTCTTTCTCTTTTTCTTTAAGTGTCCCATAAGCATATAAAATATATATATATATATATATATATATATATTATATATATATATATATATATATATATATATATATATATATATATATATTTTTATTTTAAAATTTATCCCCCAATCTTTTATAGTTTATTTCCTCGTTCATCATTTATTTCCCAAATTTTTCCTCTTTCACTCCATTATCTCTCATTTCCATTTCTTTTATTTTGCTTATGTGCCTCCTATTCGTCCATCCTTCCCTATATGTGCCTTATTTCCCCCTTGCCTCCATCACCCTTTTCCATCACCCCTTTCCCATCCCTTCCCTCGCCCCTTCCCTGCTCTTCTCCTCCTTCCCTCCCCTTCCCTCCCTCCCTCTCAGCCTTGCTAAACACAGCGTTACCTCAGGTCCTTTAAATCTTCGTTTTCAGAGTCAAAACATTTTCTCGCAGATTTTTTTTCCTCTTTGGCTGTGTTCCTCGATATTTATTAAACGAGCCTGTCACTCCTCATGGATATATGATGCATGTTTCTGAGGGTTAAATTAGTTGCCTTTTCGTTCAAGTAGGTGAGTTTTCGAAATAATTCTTTCTTCTTCGTGATGTTTAGTTGGATTTCTTGCCTTTTAAATGCCTACACCTGCCTTTGACTTGCCTTTGACTGACTGACTGACTTGCCTTCGACTTGCCTTTTTATGATGATGATTGCTTTGACTTTCTTTGATTGTTTTGACGATGGTGACTCCTTGACTTCCTTTGATGCCTACTGACTTGCTTTGACTCTGCCTTTGACTTCTTTACTGAGGATGACTTGCCTTTGACTGACTGACTGACTTGCCTTTGACTTGCCTTTGACTTGCTTTTGACTGACTGACTGACTTGCCTTTGACTTGCCTTTGACTTTCCTTGACTGATCCTTTGCTTTGACTGCTTGACGCTGCGACTTTGACTGCTGACGATGACTTCTTTGGACGGAAGCCTTTTACTACCCACCACCTGCCTAGCCTTATACAAGGCACTGTGTACTGTAATTAGCATAAAATTTCCTAAACAATAAAATCCCTAGGTAATATATAATCTAGCTAACGAACACCCAAGAGGTTCTTTCTCAGCCGCACACCCTTTAGTTCCTGTGGTCGCCGCCGTGCTGGTGGCGCCACGATCTTGTTTATGTTGAGAAGAGCTCATATGTTGTGCCTTCCTACGCCTTACTGTTCCAAAGCTATTATTATTTTAAAGTGTTGGGTGGTGCTAGTGTCGAAAATATGGCTTCCAAAGGTGGTGCATGCATTGGTCGTGGTGATCGCAAGCATAATGTGGTGAGCTTCGAGTATAAAGTGAAGATTATAAAGTAAAGTAATGCGAGAGGTGTACCGTGAGCCGACATCTTACGAGAATTTGGTTAGGGAAAGATTTTGGTTCATGACATTTTGGAAGTAAAAGACAGCCTGGTGAGGTTAACTGACAATTATTGTACGAAGTTAGGCATATATTTTTTTTTTTCATATAGGTTATCGATTTTAGATTTGATTGGGGTTTAATTATATATCTGATTTCCTGTTCTATCAAATGAACACCCTAGGATCCCGTCGAAATCGAATGTTAGAGTACTGTTTCAACTACCACCACCACCACCACCACCACCACCACCGCCACCACCACCACCACCACCACCACCACCACCACCACCACCACCACCACCACCACCACTGCACACCCTTTCTCCTCGTCGTCCTCCAGTTTCTTGACCAACAAAAAAAAACGGAAGGCTAAGGAGAGAAAAAATGTACAAGGCCAGTGATCGATTTCTTTTAATCTCGATCAACCAATAGGAAAAAACGGAATTCCTCTTTGGCAGACGATTTTAAATTACAACTTATTGATAAACAGACTTAAACAAATACAATATATTAAAAAAAAAACATATTAACAAAACCACAGATAAAACCAATGACAAAAAATAAGAGAATTATCATTTATTTTCAAACGAAAATACGAAGAAAAAAACAAATCAATTATTACGAACATTTACTTCAACGTTATCTGCTTCTGACTTTTTTGTTTCATTTTTTCATTCGTATACAATTTCCAAAACCACATCGTATATATTTTTTTCGATGTTGTGGCGTGTTAGCGGTAAAGGGGGGAAGGGGAGGAAGGGAGGGGAAGGGGTAGGAAGGGGGGGAAGGGGGAGGAAGAGGGGGGGAGGGGGAAGGAGGAGGGGAGGGGGCAGAGGAAGGACGAAGGAGTGTGCGAAGGAGGGTGAGGTGAAGGCAACTGAGAGGGAAAGAGTGTGGGAGATGAATGAAAGCGAGAGAGAGAGAAGAGAAGAGAGAGAGAGAGAGAGAGAGAGAGAGAGAGAGAGAGAGAGAGAGAGAGAGAGGAGAGATGAGGAGAGAGAAGAGAGAGAAGGGAAAACTTTAAATAAGAGATCTAAAAGTATTAAAAAAAAGTGGAGAGAGAAAAAATGAAGGCGTAGACGGAAGGAGAGATGGAAGGAAGACGTGAGAGAGGAAAGGGAAGAAATAGATGGTAGAAAAAAAATGTGTTGTTCCTTAGCTATTAATCTAAATCCTGATAATTGGTTCGTGCTGGATGTAGATATGGCTTAAAATGTGTTTTCCTCTTCTCTCTCTCTCTCTCTCTCTCTCTCTCTCTCTCTCTCTCTCTCTCTCTCTCTCTTCTCCTCTCTCTCTCTCTCTCTCTCTCTCTCTCTCTCTCTCTCTCTCTCTCTCTCTCTCTCTCTCTCTCTCTCTCTCTCTCTCTCTCTCTCTCTCTCTCTCTCTCTCTCTCTCTCTCCTCTCTCTCTCTCTCTTCTCTCTCTCTCTCTCTCTCTCTCTCTCTCTCTTCTCTCTCTCTCTCTCTCTCTCTCTCTCTCTCTCTCTCTCTCTCTCTCTCTCTCTCTCTCTTCTCTCTCTCCTCTCTTCTCTCTCTCTCTCTTCTCTCTCTCTCTCTCTCTCTCTCTTCTGTAATACGTTTTATACATTACTTTTGTTCACTCTTCATGTCGTCTTTCATCTCAATTTTTGTCTATTGTTATTCTTGAATCACACACACACACACACACACACACACACACACACACACACACACACACACACACACACACACACACACACACACACACACACACACACACACACACACACACACACACACACACACACACACACACACACACACACACACACACACACACACACACACGTAAACATGATTCGCAATTTATTGTTTTTTTCCCTTTTACTATTTCCAGATTATGTGTGTGTGTGTGTGTGTGTGTGTGTGTGTGTGTGTGTGTATGTGTGTGTATGTGTGTGTGTGTGTGTGTATGTGTATGTGTGTGTGTGAGTGTGTGCGTAGTCTCCCCCCCCTTTTCCCCCCTTTTACCACATATATATTTCCATTTCCTTTCCTTTTAGTAGTATTTCTCTCTCTCTCTCTCTCTCTCTCCTCTCTCTCTCTCTCCTCTCTCTCTCCTCTCTCTCTCTCTCTCCTCTCTTCTCCTCTCTCTCTCTCTCTCTCTCTCTCTCTCTCTCTCTCTCTCTCTCTCTCTCTCTCTCTCTCTCTCTCTCTCTCTCTCTCTCTCTCTCTCTCTCTCCTCTCCGGCCATTGCTCTTCTTTTTTATAACAAGCCTTTCTACAATCACATGACTGAAATAGGGAGGAAAAAAGAAGATAGTCTGAATAGAGATGAAGACAGACAGTAGAAGGATTAAGGCAAAGGGTACATGATAACGGAGAAGGGTACATGATAAACAGGAGAAGGGTACATGATAAACAGGAGAAGGGTATATGATAAACAGGAGAAGGATGAGGAGGGGAAGGTAGGTATAGGAGGCAAATTTGCGATGATGAAGGTATAAATAAATAAGAATGAAAAGAGATAAAGAAGAGAGAATAAAAGGAGGAGGAGGAGGAGGAGGAGGAGGAGGAGGAGGAGGAGGAGGAGGAGGAGGAGGATTGGAGCTTCATTTGTACGGTCAAGGTAATCTTCTCTTCTCGACTTTGCGCGAAAAATTAGGAAACTGTGACAGGCCGTGTGAATGTGTGTGTGTGTTAGTGTGTTAGAGAGAGAGAGAGAGAGAGAGAGAGAGAGAGAGAGAGAGAGAGAGAGAGAGAGAGAGAGAGAGAGAGAGAGAGAGAGAGAGAGAGAGAGAGAGAGAGAGAGAGAGAGAATTCCCCTCAAACTACTTTTTTAAACTTTAGTGTAAGAAAAAGTTAATAATAGACATGTGATATTTATGCAGCTTGTGACTGTAAAGACTTCTTTTTTTCAATAGAGGAGGAGGAGGAGGAGGAGGAGGAGGAGAGGAGGAGGAGGAGGAGGAGGAGGAGGAGGAGGAGGAGGAGGAGGAGGGAGGAGGAGACTAATAATATAGGAGGTGGAGAAGGAGAAGAAGGAGATGAGATGAAATTTTACAATGTTATCTTTTACTGCATGATAGTTGTCATCTTCTTTATATTCTGTGTGACTTTACTCTTGTGTCGTCTATGTGACTTTTTATTTGACTATTTTTACTCTGGGTGATCGAAGCGCAGCGGTCGTTGGCTTCTAAACCATTGTTAAGATAGATGCCTTGATTTCCATGGAGAGACCGTACATAAAACTATCATCTCTATCATTACCGACTCTTCGTTACTGTGTGCAAAGCTTGTTTAGTTGTGTTTCTCGTGTAAGAAGTTGACTTGTTTGGACTGGGGTTTTTTTATTTTTTTCCTTTGTGAATATTTGTTGGTAGAGCAACTTGTCAGATTTAAAGATATGTATTTGTCTTAATGAACTTGGTATGATTTTTTTTTTTCTCTCTCTCTCTCTCTCTCTCTCTCTCTCTCTCTCTCTCTCTCTCTCTCTCTCTCTCTCTCTCTCTCTCTCTCTCTCTCTCTCTCTCTCTCTCTCTCTCTCTCTCTCTCTCTCTCTCTCTCTCTCTCTCTGTCTCTCACTCTCTCTCTCTTAACCCCTTCACGCCCAGATCTTTCCTTTGCTATATGAAATTGTCTGTTGTTAGCCATAAAATAACGAAAAAGTAACTAAATATACCAAATAAGTTAGTGGGATAAGGATACTAAACAGGTCATATCTATAAAATATTACTTATATTCACTAAAACTCGTCTAATGGTAGTCATATTACCATAGAAATTACATGCTGGGCCTCAAGGGGTTAAAACTACTCATCTTTTATATTTTAGTCAATTCCTTCTAGTCACAATCTTTCTACCTTTTCTTTAATCTCATATCTTTTCTTCCCTTCTCTATTACCTTGCATGCATCTCTCATCACCCACGCCTTCACAAAACACTACTTGAGATTCTAAACCACAACCTTCCACTTTTAAACCACAACCTTCCACTACCACAACTACCACTTCATATTTTCTCCAACTCAAAATTCCTTCTTTATCTTGTTCTCTTGTCGTCTCATTTCTTTTCCTTCTTTTTATTTACAATTCCACAATGATCATAATTCAACCCATTAATTCCTCTCACCAGATAAGATGGTTATCGATAAGATAAGTGTAAAGGAATATAGATTAACGAGAATAGGATAGAGATTAAATTATATAGCTCAGTTTGTCTTCCTCGTAAAGATGCAATGCGATGGTGAAGGAATAGCAAGGAAGATGGATAAAAGAAAGGGAATAATACAATGATAAAAAGGAGAATGCGAGAATATTGAAGGACAAATGACGATGAATGGCAAGACAGTGTAGTAAATATGTAGTAAAGATAGGGTAAGACATCGAAGTAAGAGCGAGTAAAGAGGGAGTAAGAGATAGTAAAGAGAGTAAGAGATAGTAAATAGAGAGTAAGAGATAGTAAAGAGGGAGTAAGAGATAGTAAAGAGAGAGTAAGAGATAGTAAAGAGAGAGTAAGAGATAGTAAAGAGAGTAGGAGATAGTAAAGAGAGAGTAAGAGATAGTAAAGAGAGTAAGAGATAGTAAAGAGAGAGTAAGAGATATTAAAGAGACAGTAAGAGATAGTAAAGAGAGAGTAAGAGAGAGTAAAGATAGAGTAAGAGATAGTAAAGAGAGAGTAAGAGATAGTAAAGAGAGAGTAAGAGCGAGTAAAGAGAGAGTAAGAGATAGTAAAGAGAGTAAGAGATAGTAAAGAGAGAGTAAGAGATAGTAAAGAGAGAGTAAGAGATAGTAAAGAGAGAGTAAGAGATAGTAAAGAGAGAGTAAGAGATAGTAAAGAGAGAGTAAGAGATAGTAAAGAGAGAGTAAGAGATAGTAAAGAGAGAGTAAGAGATAGTAAAGAGAGAGTAAGAGATAATAAAGAGAGAGTAAAAGAAATAAAAGAGAGTAAGAGATGGGAAAGAGAGAGTAAGAGTAGTAAAGAGAGAGTAGGGGATAGTAAAGAGAGAGTAAGAGATAGTAAAAAAGAGTTAAAAAAAGAGATAGTAAAGAGTAGTAAGAGATAGTTTAAAAAAAAGAGTAAGAGAAGTAAAGATAGAGTAAGGATAATAGTTAAAAGAGAGTAAGAGGAAATAAAAAGAGAGTAAGAGATGTAAAAAGAGAGTTTAGAAGAGGAGATAGTAAAGAGAGGGGTAAGAGATAGTAAAGAGAGAAGGAAAGAAAATTGTAAAGGAAAATTAAAAAAGATAGAGATAGTAAAGAAGAGTAAGAGATTGTAAAGGGGAGAGTAAGATAGTAAAGAAGAGTAAGAGATATAAAGAGGAGTAAGGGGATAGTAAAGAGAGAGTAAGAGATAGTAAAGAGAGAGTAAGAGATTGTAAAGATAAAGTAAGAGATAGTAAAGAGAGAGTAAGAGATAGTAAAGAGAGAGTAAGAGATAGTAAAGATAGAGTAAGAGATAGTAAAGATAGAGTAAGAGATAGTAAAGAGAGAGTAAGAGATAGTAAAGAGAGAGTAAGAGATAGTAAAGAGAGTAAGAGATTGTAAAGATAGAGTAAGAGATAGTAAAGAGAGAGTAAGAGATGTAAAAGAGAGTAAGAGATAGTAAAGAAGAGTAAGAGATAGAAAGAAGAGTAAGAGATAGGTAAAGAGAAAGTAAGAGATAGTAAAGAGAGAGTAAGAGATAGTAAAGAAGGGGTAAGAGATAGTAAAGAGAGAGTAAGAGATTTGTAAAGAGAGAGTAAGAGATTGTAAAGATAGAGTAAGAGATAGTAAAGAGAGAGTAAGAGATAGTAAAGAGAGAGTAAGAGATAGTAAAGATAGAGTAAGAGATAGTAAAGAGAGAGTAAGAGATAGTAAAGATAGAGTAAGAGATAGTAAAGAGAGAGTAAGAGATAGTAAAGAGAGAGTAAGAGATAGTAAAGATAGAGTAAGAGATAGTAAAGAGAGAGTAAGAGATAGTAAAAAAGAGGGGTAAGAGATAGTAAAGAGAGAGTAAAGATTGGTTTAAAGATAGAGGTAAGAGATTGTAAAGAGAGAGTAAGAGATTGTAAAAGAGAAGTAAGAATAGTAAAGATAGAGTAGAGATAGTAAAGAATAGAGTAAAGGGGATAAGTAAAGAGAGAGTAAGAGATAGTAAAGAGAGAGTAAGAGATAGTAAAGAGAGAGTAAGAGATAGTAAAAAGAGTAAGAGATAGTAAAAAAGAGAATAAGAGATAGAAAGAAGAGTAAGAGATAAACGAAGTAAGAGATAGTAAAGAGAGAGTAAGAGATAGTAAAGAGAGAGTAAGAGATAGTAAAGATAGAGTAAGAGATAGTAAAGAGAGAATAAGAGTAGTAAAGAGGATAAGAGATAGTAAAGTAGAGTAAGAGAAGAAAAAAGAGAGTAAGAGATAGTAAAGCGAGAGTAAAAGATAGTAAAAAAGAGTAAGAGATAATAAAGAAGAGTAAGAGATAGTAAGATAGAGTAAGAACGGGAAGTAAAAGATAGTAAAGAGAGAGTAAGAGATAGTAAGAGAGAGTAAGAGATTGAAAAATTAAGAGATAGTAAAGAGGAAAGGTTAAAGCGAAGTTGGTTAAAGAAAAGTAAGAGATAGTAAAGATAGAGTAAGAGATAGTAAAGATAGAGTAAGAGATAAAAGTAAGAGATAGTAAAGAGAGAATAAGAGATAGTAAAGAGAGAGTAAGAGATAGTAAAGATAGAGTAAGAGATAGTAAAGATAGAGTAAGAGATAAAATAGTAAAAAGAAGTAAGAGAAGTAAAGATAGAAAAGGAGTAAGAGAGAAAAGAGATAGTAAAGAGAGAGTAAGAGATAGAAAGATAGAGTAAGAGATAGTAAAGAAGAATAAGAGATATAAAAAGGATGATAGTAAAAGAGAGAATAAAGATAGAAAGAGGGAAAAATAAGAAAATAGTAAAGATAGAGTAAGAGATCGAAGTAAGAGGTAGTAAACAGAGAATAAGAGATAGTAAAGAGAGAATAAGAGATAGTAAAGAGAGAATAAGAGATAGTAAAGGAAGAGAAGTAAGAGAATGAATGTAAGAGTAGTAAAGATAGAAGAGAAGAAGATAGTTTAAAAAAGAGTAAGATATAGTAAAATATAGATTTAAAAGATAGTAAAGGGGAGAGTAAGAGATAGTAAAGAAGAGTAAGAGATAGTAAAGAGAGAAAGGAGATAGTAAAGGGAGAGTAAGAGATAGTAAAGAGAGAGTAAGAGATAGTAAAAAAGAGTAAGAGATAGTAAAGAAGAGTAAGAGATAGTAAAGGGGAGAGTAAGAGATAGTAAAGAAGAATAAGAGATAGTAAAGAGAGAGTTTAAAAGATATAAAGTAGAAGAGAGAAGTTAAAAGATAGTAAAGAGAGAGTAAGAGATAGTAAAGATAGAGTAAGAGATAGTAAAGATAGAGTAAGAGATAGTAAAGAGAGAGTAAGAGATAGTAAAGAGAAGAGCAAAGAGATAGTAAAGAGAGAGTAAGAGATAGGTAAAGAGAGAGTAAGAGATAGTAAAGAAGAGTAAAAGATAGTAAAAGTAGAGTAAGAGATGAAGAAGAGATAGTAAAGAAGAGTAAGAGATAGTAAAAGAGAGAATAAGAGATAGTAAGAGAGAGTAAGAGATAGTAAAGATAGAGTAAGAGATAGTAAGAAAAGGGAAGAGATAGTAAAGATAGAGTAAGAGATGAAGTAAGAAAGATAGTAAAGAGAGAAAAAGATAAATTAAAGAGAGAGTAAGAGATAGTGATAGTAAGAGAGGAAGTAAGAGATAGTAAAGAAGAATAAGGGGATAGTAAAGAGAGAGTAGAATAGTAAGGAGTAGAGAAGAGAAATAAAAGATAGAGTAAGAGATAGTAAAGAGAGAGTTTAAAAGATAGTAAA
>JACEEZ010004628.1:37500-47500 GCA_016584305.1 Chionoecetes opilio | reverse complement strand
TCATATGATAATATCTCATGACCACTTGATTTTTTTTATCCTAGCCTGAAATTTGGAGGGAATAATAAATGACAATACCACAGAAAACACACACACGCGCGCGCGCACACACACACACACACACACACACACACACACACACACACACACACACACACACACACACACACACACACACACACGCAAGGACACCGTGTAGGACATTTTTCGTACCCCTGACAACATACCACAGTGAGTGTCCTTCTAAACCAGACTTGAGCGTGAGAGGAACGTGTGTGCTTTGGTGACGTTTTCTGACCACAACAACCACCACGACTTGTGTAGCACAGAATTGAATACGCGACACCAAGCTTCCTCTTCACTCACTTCACTTCCTCATGTTTTTATTAGGTATTGCTTGACCTCATTACCAGTCGCCTCAGTAGCATTTGACCTCATTACCAGTCGCCTCAGTAGCATTTGACCTCATTACCAGTCGCCTCAGTAGCATTTGACCTCATTACCAATCGCCTCAGTAGCATTTGACCTCATTACCAGTCGCCTCAGTAGCATTTGACCTCATTACCAGTCACCTCAGTAGCATTTGACCTCATTACCAGTCGCCTCAGTAGCATTTGACGTCATTACTAATCGCCTCAGTAACATTGGATCTCATTACCAATCGCCTCAGTACCAATTGACCTCATTACCAATCGCCTCAGTAGCCTTTGACGTCATTACCAATCGCCTCAGTAGCCTTTGACGTCATTACCAATCGCCTCAGTACCAATTGACCTCATTACCAATCGCCTCAGTACCAATTGACCTCATTACCAATCGCCTCAGTACCAATTGACATGTAACCATAATTGATATACCTAAAACAATATTGGGATGGTATTAACCCCTTGAGACT
Source organism: Chionoecetes opilio (assembly GCA_016584305.1). NCBI lineage: Eukaryota > Metazoa > Arthropoda > Malacostraca > Decapoda > Majidae > Chionoecetes > Chionoecetes opilio. The sequence goes on along the minus strand of JACEEZ010004628.1, from coordinate 46,605 downwards.
CAGAACGTAATTTCCATTGTAATTAGACGATTTTTAGTGAATATAAGCAATATTTTCTAGATAAGACATGTTTAGTATCCATGACCACTAACTAATTTGGTATATTTAGGTACTTTTCGAAATTTTATGGCTAACAACAAACGATTTTTTATAACAAAGGAAAGATCTCGGCGTGAAGGGGTTAATAATGTTGGTGGGGTGTGTTCTATGAGCTATTCTTATGTTATTAATTGTGTTTTAAAGTCAGTGTTGTGTTGTAATGCATGGACAAGTGCTTTAGACATTTGTTGATATTTTTTATTACGTGTACACTTATTATTTATTGTCATAGACGACAGTTAGGTCAATTGGGATGAGAAAGTGGAAGCAAAGAAGGAATACATAAAGAGTTAGTAAAGAAGGAGCAAAAATGAAGAATATGAGAAGGAATATAAAAAAAGAAAAATGCATTAAAATAGAAGAATCAAAGTAGGAATAGAAAAAAGCAAGAAGAAAAGGAATGAAAAATATACAATCACAAAAGGAAAAAGAAGGAATAAGGAAAATGAGGAATTAAAGAAGGGATATCAAAGAACAATCAAGGAAGGAATAAGAAAACAATAAATGATGGAATATATGAAGAAGAAATAAATATAGAAAAAAGGGAATAAAAAATAGGAATCAAATAAAAAATAAGATCGAAGAAGGAATAAAAAAGAAATCAATGAAGAAAATAAAAATCACTGACGCCACTAAAAAGAAACACAATGAGCCACAAACACCAATTCAACGAAGAACTCTTAATGGATCACCACATCCCATCACACCATTAATATAATCCTACGCAAACCACATCGCAACCGCAACTGATAATCCCGTAAGGACGAAGAGCTGGCCACTTAAGGGTACACATGTAACCCTTGTGTTCTGAGCTTCATAAAAGTTTATGAAGTTGTAACATGCACGGAGCTTTGCCGGGACTAAAAACAGGGTAGAAACAAGCCCTGGAATAACCTCTAATCTGTTTACCTGTTGCGGTGTTCACGGATATCCCACCACCACCACCAGCACCAACCACTACCACCACCACCACCACCACCACCAACCACTACCACCACCACCACCACCACACCACCACCACTACCACCACCACCACCACCACCACCAACCACTACCACCACCACCACCACCACCACCAGCACCAACCACTACCACCACCACCACCACCACCACCAACCACTACCACCACCACCAGCACCACCACCACCACCACCACCACAGCACCAACCACTACCACCACCACCAACCACTACCACCAACCACTACCACCACCACTACCTATACTACCACCACCACCACCACTACCACCCCCCACCCTCCCCCTCCACCTCCGCCCAGACCTCCGCCGCCAAGCCAAGGACCAACAAAGCACCTGTTTTCAAGAGGAGACTAGTATGTATGTACAAGACTTTTCAGACGATATGTATATAGTTTTTTTTCCTCTTGTTGGTTGAGAAAAGTGAGATGTGTTGTGTGTGTGTTTTTGTGTATGTGTGTATGTTTGTTTGTGTGTGTGTGTGTGTGTGTGTGCCAAATATATTGTACATTTTATTAGGCTCTAGGACGGTATATATTTTTTTGGTGTGTGTGTGTGTGTGTGTGTGTTTGTATGTGAGTTCACTTTGGCATTCTGAAATACATTTTGATTTTCTGAATGTTTTGTGTTGAGAGAGAGAGAGAGAGAGAGAGAGAGAGAGAGAGAGAGAGAGAGAGAGAGAGAGAGAGAGAGAGAGAGAGAGAGAGAGAGAGAGAGAGAGATAATATGATGAAGAGGACAGTGGATAAGAGACTAGTGATGAAATAGGAAGTTTTTGCTAAATTAACGAGACTATGCTCCAAGTTCTGTGACTTCACATTTAATTAACAAGATGTTTCTGGTTCATGGCAGGTGGTTTAGCGATAGAAAAACATTGACCACTTGCATAAGGGAGAAGTTATTTAATCCCCTTTTTCTTCTTTCTGCACGACCCCCCTCCCACATGTCTGCTGTAAAAGGTGAAGGTAGTAGCTAGTGACCAACCACAACCAACCCAGCTGCCACTCTTCATTTTCCCTTCCGAGGCAGTGAAGTGTAGGCCGAGCAGACGTTAGGACACGTAAATGCTTGCCAAGTAGTTTGTTACCATGTCTTCATTAATTTTTTTCTCACTTTTTTTTCTCGTTGTCCGTGGATCCTAATTACTTCCCCGGTAAGGAGAGCACCGCCTACCCCGCCCAGCCGCCCGCCCACCCTCCTAAATCACCGCCGTTCCCTTTTTGTACTGGTGTGTGTGTCGGGGGGGGGAGGAAGGGGGAAGAGGATGCTTGAGAGAGAGAGAGAGAGAGAGAGAGAGAGAGAGAGAGAGAGAGAGAGAGAGAGAGAGAGAGAGAGAGAGAGAGAGAGTGAAGAGAGAGAAAAAAAAAAATTATCCAAAGTTACGGTTTATTTCTACCTCTCATAATCACTCACTCATAAAGACACGACCACCGCAAGTGTCTTCTTAACACCAGCCAGCCAGAAACGACACATCCTCCCTCACATCCTCCTTCACATCCTTCCTCACCCTGTAATAAGTCTTCCCATCCTCTCCAACCTACCTGGGCGTGACTTCTTCGTCCCCATCCAGCCCCTTTAAGCCCACCTTCCAGCCCACCCCCCTTCCAGCCCAACCCCCTTCCAGCCCAACCCCCTTCCAGCCCACCCCCTTCCAGCCCACCCCCCTTCCAGCCCAACCTCCTTCCAGCCTAACACCCTTCCAGCCCAACCCCCTTCCCAGCCACCCCCACCCCTTCCTCACCTCCCCCACACCCCCTCGGCGGCCGACACTCCCGTCATACAAGGAGGAAATGCTTCAGCTCAAAGTTTTCGCTCCAGTTCGCTGTAAAATTAGTAGGTGGGCTTTGAATTAATACCTGGTCATGATTGAGGGAGAAATGAAAAACCTGAGTAAGATTTATTAAAGGGCAATAGATTGTTATTAGTTCCGCAGTGTGATCTTCTTTTGTGTGATTAAATGTATTGATAGATAGATAGATAGATAGAGATAGATATAGAGATAAGAGAGAGAGATTCCCTTTTCTGTATTGCCAAACAAGCGCAGTAATCCTAATTTTGTAACTACAACTAGTTTTTCTTCGACCTCACTTGTGATATGAAAAGTGCCTTGATTTTTTTTTTTGGTATGTGTGTGTGTGTGTGTGTGTGTGTGTGTGTGTGTGTGTGTGTGTGTGTGTGTGTGTGTGAAATGGATATGCCTGCGACAGTACGACACACTTGCACTACCGGCTTACCACTCCACCTCAGTACACACACACACACACACACCACCACGATAGTCACCTGGCCGTCTCACTACCCTTGTTGTCCCTAATTACCTGAGTTAATAAAATATTTAACCAGTGTAAGTCGCACATCGCCTCGACATGTGGGCATTAGCAGGCAGTCCCCGGCCGGCCAGCCCTCCCGTAAACCATTAGCGGAGAGGCGTAACTACCAATTAGGCGGTTAAGGTGTGGAGCCAATTAGGGAAACACACCTGCTGATGCACTGCAAATAGGTGGAGGAAGAGGAGGAGGAAGATTTTTACCTGTAGCGTGATTCGTAAAGGTGTGAGAGACGGCGACGTTCTCACCTGATGTTCCTGAGTTACCTGTGTGGGACCTGTAATTAGAAGATACAGAGAGAGAGATTAAGGTGAGCTGCTTACCTGTGTGGTTACTAACAGAAAGGTGAAGGGTGAGGTGTACTACATGAAGGTGTTTTCTCTCATACCTGTCTCTCTCTCTCTCTTTATCTTTCTCTCTCTCTCCTCTCTCTCTCTCTCTTCTTTCTTTCTTTCTTTTTCTCTTTCTCTCTCTTTCTCTCTGTCTCTCTCTCTTTCTCTATTTCTCTCTGTCTGTCTGTCTCTGTATCACTCTCCTTTTTTTCTCTCTGTCTGTCTGTCTCTCTGTATCTTTTTTTTTTTCTCTCTCTCTCTCTCTCTCTCTCTCTCTCTCTCTCTCTCTCTCTCTCTCTCTCTCTCTCTCTCTCTCTCTCTCTCTCTCTCTCTCTCTCTCTCTCTCTCTCTCTCTCTCTCTCTCTCTCTCGTTTTTAGGACGTCATTTTAGACTTTGATATCATTCTGAAATACTGATATCATTCTGAAATACTGATATCATTCTGAAATACTGATATCATTCTGAAATACTGATATCATTCTGAAATACTGATATCATTCTGAAATACTGAATCTCTGAATCTGATATCATTCTGAATACTGATATCTTCTGAATACTGATCTTCTGATCTGTATCATCTGAAATACTGATATCATTCTGAATACTGATATCTTCTGAATCTGATACTTCTGAATACTGATATCATTCTGAAATACTGATATCATTCTGAAATACTGATATCATTCTGAAATACTGATATCATTCTGAAATACTGATATCATTCTGAAATACTGATATCATTCTGAAATACTGATATCATTCTGAAATACTGATATCATTCTGAAATACTGATATCATTCTGAAATACTGATATCATTCTGAAATACTGATATCATTCTGAAATACAAGACAGCAATCATTACAAAACAACATGTCATCCGTGTCTTCATTCTCATCCCTTTCACTGGTAAACTTTGGCACTCTCTTCCTGGTTCTATTTTTCCACCTTCCTACAACTCAAATATTTTCAAGAGAGGAGTGTCAGCCTTAAGACACCTCCCCAACTCAATTGATCCTCCCCCATTCTGAAAGTCGCCTTCATTTTCTTTATAGAGTCTGGCAGCTAGCAGGTTTTTTTCCCCCTCACGATGTACCATAAATAATCCCGCTCTCACTTTTGCTATGTATGTACCATTGAGAATTGAAAGTTTTGGTCCATCCAGCCAGCAATCAATCCTTTTAGTCATTCTCCTTTATCCAGATATTTATTAACCCCATTTTTTATTGAGCTCAGTCTTCTATCTAATGACTCAAGTGAATAAAACTAACAACAGGAAAGTGCCATAAGCTTTAGTTTCTTCTTGATAAGTGCACAAGCTTACATTCTCTCTCTCTCTCTCTCTCTCTCTCTCTCTTCTCTCTCCTCTCTCTCTCTCTCTCTCTCTCTCTCTCTCTCTCTCTTCTCTCTCTCTCTCTCTCTCTCTCTCTCTCTCTCTCTCTCTCTCTCTCTCTCTCTCTCTCTCTCTCTTCTCTCTCTCTCTCTCCTCTCTCTCTCTCTCTCTCTCTCTCTCTAGTAAGAGCTTTAGTTAGTTGTCTAGTACCTATCCTAATTAGTGTTATATCTCACTCTATCTGTCTCTCTCTCTCTCTCTCTCTGTCTGTCTGTCTGTCTGTCTGTCTGTCTGTGTCTGTCTGTCTGTCTGTCTGTGTCTGTCTGTCTGTCTGTCTGTCTGTCTGTCTGTCTGTCTGTCTGTCTGTCTGTCTGTCTGTCTGTCTGTCTGTCTGTCTGTCTGTCTGTCTTCTCTCTCTCTCTCTCTCTCTCTCTCCTTCTCTCGTCTCTCTCTCTCTCTCTCTCTCTCTCTCTCTCTCTCTCTCTCTCTCTCTCTCTCTCTCTCTCTCCTCTCTCTCTCTCTCTCTCTCTCCTCTCTCTTCTCTCTCTCTCCTCTCTCTCTCTCCTCTCTCTCTCTCTCTCTCTCTCTCTCTCTCTCTCTCTTTTTTTTGCAATAAAACAACATCTAACAATAACGAAATTGCTACTGCATTTAATGATTATTTTAGTAATGTTGCTACTCAACTAGCTCAGAGCATTGTGCCAAGTGCTACTTCATTTAGACAGTACCTACCTGACCCTGTACCCTTTTCATTTTTCCTTCGACCTACATCAATACCAGAAATCGAATCCATTATTAAAAACCTTAAGACAACTTCGCCAGGCTATGATGATATTAATATTAAAGTTATAAAACATGCAGCTGTGAAGTCTCTAACTTTTTAGATTATATCATAAATCTGTCGTTTAAGAAGGTAGTTTTCCAAAACAGTTACAATTAGCGAAAGTGGTTCCCATATTCAAAAAAGGTGAGAAGTCTCTCTTTAGTAATTACAGACCTGTTTTCTATCCTTTCAAGCTTTAGTAAAATCTTTGAGAAAACTGTTGTAAGCAGATTAATGGAGTACCTGTCAAAATTTACATTACTAACAGAATTTCAGTATGGCTTTCGACCCAACTATAGTACAGAGTTAGCAATCCATCACCTTTGTAATAGTATTTATAACTCATTAGACAACAAAATTCATCAAAAAACAGTATTTTGTGACTTATCAAAAGCGTTTGACACCATCTCTCATCCTATTTTATTAGAAAAATTGAAAACTTATGGCATTCGTGGCCCGGCACATGACTGGTTCAACAGCTACTTAAGCCACAGAAGACAATACACTGTATATAATAATTCTGCATCTTCACATGAATCAATCTGCTATGGTGTACCACAAGGTTCAGTTTTAGGCCCAGTTTTGTTTCTTATCTATATCAATGACATTTTACGTTGTAGTAATAAATTGAAGTTTTTGCTTTTTGCTGATGACACTTCCATATATATTCAGGGACAAGATCTTGGTGAAATAGAGAATATACTAAACTCGGAGTTAATTAATGTATCTAACTGGATAAAAAGCAATGAACTAACACTGAACATCTCTAAAACATGCTACATGGTATCCCACCCTCTAATGACTAGTGCAGCCCATAGTGACGTCAAAATAAATTATTTATCCTTGTGTAAAGTTGAAGAATATAAATTTCTAGGTATAACCATTGACAATAAATTAACATGGAGATCTCAAATAAATCAATTGTGTACTAAAATATCTAAATTAACTGGCGTTTTATATAAAATTCGTAGCTGTATCACTTTTGAGTGTATTATTCAAATATATTCATCACTAGGATATCAATATTTACTGTATTGTTCAACAATTTGGGGGGGAGCATATAAAACATATGTGGATAATCTATTTATTTCTCAAAAAAAATTAATACGAGTTATGTTTTATAAGTCACGCTATGAGCACACCAACCCACTATTTCGAGACCACCAGTTACTCAAACTGTCTGATATAATATCTCTGCAATCAAACTTATTTGTTTATAAATCATTACATGTGTATCCTATTGATAACGGTTTTCACTACATTTCACATACTTTTGCTACAAGGTCATTACAGTTACGAATACCACGTTGCAGGACTACTCATGCTCAGCAAAATGTTTCAGTCAGAGGTGTCAAATTATGGAATAGTTTACCAGCAGAAATAAAAAATTCCACAACTCAAATATCCTTCAAACATAAACTCAAGAAATTGTTGCTTCAAAGTTATACACACTAAGTCATTCTGTAGGTATGCATGGATTCATTATGTGTGTGTACTTGTATATTACACTGTGTTAATGTGTAAGTATGTTTGGGTGTGTAAATTTATGGGTATGTAGGTGTCTGTGTGCGCATAAATGTATGTGTACGTGTAGGTATGTTGCATATGTATATGTATGCATGTATGTGTATATAGGTATATACGTATGTATATATTAATTTATAATGTCAGTTATTAATATTGTATAAATTTGTTAGCCAATGGCCTAAATCCACTTGCTAAACGTTTTTGTATATCTAAGCAACAGGTCTGTATAGGAGCTTGCGCTCAACAGACCCAGGCTTCATGCCTTACTTATGTAAAATGAATAAAAAAAGTATTGTATCATGGAGGCCAATAAAACAATAAGTCAAGTCAAAAGCCCTCCTCTCTCTCTCTCTCTCTCTCTCTCTCCTCTCTCCCCTCTCTCTCTCTCTCTCTCTCTCTCTCTCTCTCTCTCTCTCTCTCTCTCTCTCTCTCTCTCTCTCTCTCTCTCGTCCTCTCTCTCTCTCTCTCTCTCTCTCTCTCTCTCTCTCTCTCTCTCTCTCTCTCTCTCTCTCTCTCTCTCTCTCTCTCTCTCTCCTCTCTCTCCTCTCTCTCTCTCTCTCTCTCCTCTCTCTCTCTCTCTCTCTCCTCTCTCTTTTCTCTCTCTCTCTCTTTTATCTCCCTCTCTAACACAATATATCAGTGTTAACTTGCAACGTATAACTTACAAAAGACTAGGTGAGAATCCATTTACACCACTCCTATACTTACTGTAAGGTTTTATCATCATATCGCGACGGTATTTGCATGCACAATGAGTATGTCTGTAGATCAATTGAGATTTATAGACCAAATGAAGCTTAATTATATATGTAAATACAGAAAATAGAGTTCACGGTGTCCTCTTATTTTTAGTATCCAACTATTTTTATCTTTTTAACACAATTGTGAAAGTTTGAGACAAGGCATAGCATATTAATTGAATATTTATTTTTATTTATCCAGTATTATGAATTCAAGTTTCGCTAATGATTATAGACTATTATAGACAGAACAGATATAGTTTGACAGCTCTGAAGTTGATAGTTTTCTCGTGATGGTGTTGTGACCTACTTGTCCTTTTACTGAACGCTTCTTACCTGCCCACCTCACACCAAGATGAATAGACATACTAACTATCTTATATCTACTATCCATCTAATAACCCCTTGAACGTAAGGTCCAGAACGTAATTTCCATTGTAATTTGGCTACCATTAGACGCTTTTTAATGAATATAAGCATTGTTTTATAGATATGACCTGTTTAGTATCCTTGCCCACTATCTAATTTGGTTTATTTAGTCACTATTTGTAATTTTATGGCTAACAACAGACGATTTTATATAGCAAAGGAAAGATCTGGACGTGAAGGGGTTAAAAGTGTATAGATCTTGCCGCACACGACCAGAAGACAGGCCGATCACACACTCCCAAAAGAAGACAGGCCGATCACACACTCCCAAAAGAAGACAGGCCGATCACACACTCCTAAAAGAAGACAGACCGATCACACACTCCTAAAAGAAGACAGACCTATCCAGAAGACACTCCTCTTAACCTATACACTATCAGCCTCCCTTATCATCCATTGCCATAGATCGATACCTTATACACACTCACTAGCTATATACTTGTTAGCCAATGCCACCTGAAGCCTCTACACATGTTAGCCACGTGTTACTTGCGTTCTTAAGCTCATCTCTCGCCACGTG
>JACEEZ010004628.1:5000-30000 GCA_016584305.1 Chionoecetes opilio | reverse complement strand
TTCTTCCTCACTTTCGTCCTCTTCTTCCTCCTTCTCCTCCTCTTCTTCCTCTCCTCCTCTTCTTCCTCCCTCTCCTCCTCTTCTTCCTCCCTCTCTTATACTTCTTCCTCCCTCTCTTTTTCTTCTTCCTACCCTCTCCTCTGCTTCCTCCTCCCTCTCCTCCTCCTCTTCCTTCTATTTGTACCTTCCTATGTAGACCGAAATGGTGATGCTTCCTTCTTTCTCTCCTGTTGGAATATTCATGTGTTTTTTTCCTGAATATGTTTTTTTTTTTTTTTTTTTTTTTTTTTTTTTTTTTAAACATTTTGTGCCTATGTATGTATGGAGTCATGTCTTTTTTTTACTTATCTATGCAGGCTCGATGAAAGGAAGGGTGAAAAGGAGGATTTTCAGCATTTTGTTTCTTATGATCATTCCCTCAACCTTGTTATACATTTTGACAGGAGTCTGTATAGGCAAGAAACCACTTTCTGTACCCTGCTTCTCTCTCTCTCTCTCTCTCTCTCTCTCTCTCTCTCTCTCTCTCTCTCTCTCTCTCTCTCTCTCTCCTCTCTCTCTCTCTCTCTCTCTCTCTTCTCTCTCTCTCTCTCTCTCTCTCTCTCTCTCTCTCTCTCTCTCTCTCTCTCTCTCTCTCTCTCTCTCTCTCTCTCTCTCTCTCTCTCTCTCTCTCCTCTCTCTCTCTCTCTCTCTCTCTCTCTCTCCTCTCTCTCTCTCCTCTCTCTCTCTCTCTCTCTGTCTCTCTCTCTTTGTTATCCTGGGTGTCCTCCTCCTCCCTTACCTTACTCTTATTCTTCCTCCTTGTCGTTATACCGTCGAGCTCCCTGCTGGAAGATGGATGTGGGCGTGGCCGGGCAGGCGTGCATGTGAGGCGTGTTGGTGGCAGCGTCGCGAGCGTGAGCTGAGTCGTAATTACCTTAACCACAGAGGACCTGCCGCCCATACCCCTCCACCCCCACCCCTTCCTCCGCCTCCACCCCTCCAGCTAGCAGGATGAAGCACAACTTAATACGAGAGTGCATCCCGGCGGTGCCCTGTACGGTACAAGACTCCCCGTGCTTCTAACGTCCTCTAAATCAAGTCTGATACAATGTTAGACACTTCCATCTTTCACGGTGAACATAACCACATAGGAGTCCTGCATGTGGTTTTGGTGTGTTGGTTATATGTTCCCCTTCATTTCAACCCTCCCCCCCCCCTCCCCCACGCACGCACACACACGTACAGGCACGAATGCACTTGATGTAGACGTGCAATAGACAAACGCATTGGTAGTAAGGAATGTAAGGTATCCAAAGCGAGTAAGAAGCAGACCGAGGAAGCAAAACACGATACATATACAGCGAGAGGTCACGACGAGGCACATGAGTATATCTTAATCCAGAGTCAATTATAGCCATCCAGGTTCAGTGTTGCGTTACAGAGCACACCACGCCATACCGCAGTACACCACACTGCACCACACCACAGTACATCACACTGCACCACACCACAGTACATCACACTGCACCACACCACTTTACCACACCACACTTCACCCCACCACAATACACCACAGTTCACCACACCACACTGCACTACACCACACTGCACCACACCACAGTACACCACACTGCACCATACCACAGTACATCACACTGCACCATACCACAGTACATCACACTGCACCACACCACACTGCACCACACCACACTGCACCACACCACAGTACACCACACTTCACCACACCACACTCACCATACCACACTTCACCATACTTCACCACACCACAGTACACCACACCACATCCTACCACACCACACCACACTGCACCACACCACACCACATTGAGTATATGCCCCTAAAGATATAATACATTGAACATAATATTCATACCCTCATAACTCTTATCATACATAATGCCAACAATTCAGACAAAGCATTTCATTCTCCGTTCACATTCAGATCCATTGAACATTTGAATCACGTGATAAGAGTAATGTGGGTATGAATTTTATGTTCACTTAATTTTTTTTTGTATCTGAAGGGGCATATAAATCAATCAATCAATCATTGGGGGCATACGCCGGGGGGCGCGTCGCCTCGCCCACCCTACAATGCCACTCCCGGGGGTCACCACGCGCGAGTTCCCATGCAGGCTCCTTTCCCATACCAAGCAGCTCTCGACAAGAAACATCAACTTGCCCCAGCCACGAGCCTTATGGGCGCCCCCTTGGCCTCCTCCACGCCGGATTGTCTCTTACAGATACAACCCCCGAGGGGAAGGATGGGTTTCAGGGTGGGGCGGCCCACATCCCATATAGCCGAAGTTGGCGCTGAGGACTTTCGGTAATAGGCCCGATTCAGTCTCAGGTGCAATCGTGATTTGACGTAATATCCCAGCAAACCCCCCATATTCTGCAAAGCCTTTTCCCCAAAAGGCATTTTTTCGTCTTTTCAAGTCACATTTATTATGCTTCAAAAACCATAGAGTAAGACGGGGATCAAAAGGACTTGAAGACCCCGGATTTTTGTCCTCCTCACAGGTACCGAAAAACGCCAAATACTCCCGCTGAGCGAGTCCATAACACCGTGGGCTATCCCAAATCCGTAAAAAAAAAAAAAATGACTTCGGGGACGTGACCCCCGCGTTATGGACTGCGCTACCAAAAGGTATGTAAAATTTTCCAAGATCCAATTTCCCCCACACGCAGAACAACGTACTTTATCTAGTAAGCTCCAAATACCGGCCTTTGGTCTTGAGCCAGCCCCAAAAATCCCAAAAAGGTTTTCCCTCCCGGCAGCCCTCGAGAGCCATCCCCAGGCCCTCCAACGACTAAAAAAAAGTTTACGCTCATGGGAAAAAAACAAGATCATGATTTTGGGTTTGCCGACGGATGTCCACAATCACTTTGATCTAAAAACCTTGCCCAAAAACCCCAGTCCTAAAACTTTGAAAAGTGAGGGGGAAGGACGCCCCTTGGCCTCATCCTGATTCACGGGAAAGAAGCTGGAAACCTGCCCACATTTCACGCATTTCCCCATCCCAAAATACAGCCCAGTTAAAACCAATAGCCCCTTGCGGAACCTCGAAGTCGCAGAAATCCCAGAGTGACTCCGATGCCTGAGAAAAAACCCCTTTTCTTGAGAAACTAGGCTGCAAGTTTCCCCTGTCGAAACTCACGTCGGCGTTCCCCCAGGACACGAAGCGTGGGTAGGGGTCCGTGTTGACTTCCGGGCGTAAACCCAAGCTGAGGTTCTGATGTTCACCAGATGACGCGAATTCGTGTCAGCAATAGATGGGCAAGCCCCTTTGCCTGGTACGCTGAGCAGGTAATACCGCGGTAATTTTGCAGCCTGAGGGCCCCTTTCCCTTTCCAGATAGGGACACCAGCCCCCTTTTCCAGTCAGGGGAAGGGTACTGATTGCCCACACGGCAGTAGGACAGCATCAACCCGGGATCGGGGCCCTCACCCCCAGCGTTTGAGGAGCCCCACGTATTACAAACACCAGCTGCCTTTCCCCCCCGAAAACTTTGCTACAGCCTCTCTGCTTCGTCAAGAGAGGGTGGGGGTTTTCGTCAATGGGAAGATCGGCATCCATGCCTGTAACCAGTGGTGTGAAGCTGCTCAGTTGGGGGTCCCCCGGGGAACAACTCCCCAAAAGTACTCACCCCAAACGACCCATTTGCCCATCCATGTCCGACACGGGCGCCCCATCTGCTGTTCGAATAGCACTCCCGAAAAGGAGACGGGAAACCCCGGAGCTTCTTCGGGGCCGGGAGGGGGTCGGAGGTCTTTTAGCTTTTCAAATGACCCTCGAAATCCTCGCCAACTCCTGACATCCCCTTCCCCTTGTTCTCCTCAGGAGGGTTCTAGCGGCCGTGACAGAGCCCGTGCTGGCCCGGTTCCCAGCCAGCCTGGAAAGCGCGACCTCTAATAAAAAACGCGGCATATAAAGGAACATTAATTAGGAAACGGCAGACGGATCAGAGTAAATTCCTATAGGTATCTACTGTACATTAAAATTTCCCCGCTTGCTTTATTATTCCGTACAGTTTAAAAAAACAGTTAATATAATACTAATACCTTTTTTAAGAAAAAGAAGTAACGGATTAAAAAGCTGGAAAGGTAATTTAAAAAAAATAGGGCAAATGGTCAAAAATAGGTGGTAAAATGTTTGGGAAGGGACTCATTAAGACGATGTAAGGGGGGAATCATTAGAGACCTTAAAGGGAGGCTGGATAATTATGGGGGGGGATGAAAGGTGGAGAGGATGTTAGGAAACGGGGAAACCACTTGTAGGTCCAGGGCCCTTTGTAGTTTCCCTTTTTTCTTAGTTTTTAGTATTATTGGGATCCCATGTAAAGATAATTGTTAAATGTCTTATAGGTATGTTTTACGTATCAAAAAGTTGAAATATCTGAGCGATGATGAATCTGTCCTATTTGTTAAGTATCTGTGATTGTGGATGTATTAAAAACTAGAAATGAGGAGGTATGATCGCAATACATTTTATGAATATTGCATTGGTAGATAAATTTGGACAAACACAGAAAATCCTTGCACGTACCACCATCAAGATATAATCAGTGGTTTGCAGCTCCACTGTAGGTGTGGTGACAGCTCCACTTTGGGTGACAGCTCCACCCACACCCGTGCCCGAACGTGGATCAAAGGAAGGCTGAAAGTGAAATGTTGCGTTGCCTTGACAGATTGATTACAATATTTAGATTTGCAGAAGTTATCCGTTTATCCCCTTCAGACCCAGAACGTAATTTCCATTGTAATTTGAATACCATTAGATGATTTTTAGTGAATATAAGCAATATTTTATAGATATGACCTGTTTAGTATCCTTGTCGACTAACTAATTTGGAATATTCAGTTACTTTTGGTAATTTTATGGCTAACAACAGACAATTTTTTATAGGAAAGGAAAGATTTGGGTATTAAGGGGTTAATAATTAATAGTAGTAGTACAGCTGATAATCTCTCATATCATAAGAATTGTGCAAATTATGACTAAGGCATGAAATTTCTACCAGTGTTAGTACATGCCATAAGCCTCATTTTCAGATCGAAAGGTAAGGCAGATTTGACCCCTGGGACCCGTGAGAGGCAATGACCCAAATATAAAAAGTTGAGTTTTGGGGTATTGGTTGATGGGAAAAAGTTTTAAGTACAAACCAGCATTTTTGTTCCAATAAAAGTGTCTTCTATTCCCACAGGTTTGTAATTATTTACAGGTTTTTCTAGTTTTACCCTTTAGGAAATGAGAGGTCAATTACCTCAATATCAAAAATTGGATGCCCAAAGAATTAAAAATGTGGTGGCTGGTACTAACACAATTGTTGACTTGTGTGTTTTCAGGATTCCCTGCCTGATGATCGAAGCCCCGATAAAGATCCCAGACCGACGTATATGGCAAACTCATTCTCATAACCCAGCCCAGCCCTTACGTCCAAGCAATAAGACCACCCCCAAAAACTAACTGGGAGCTTTTTATTCTTGCCAAGCAGAGACAGATGAACCTTTGCATGCCCACTAAGATAACCATAAACCGAGTGGTAGTGGGGGTATGCATCATTGACAGAAGACCCCTCCAGTTCAAGGGACTTCCACATGCCAATGGAACTCAACGTGAACAGACTGGGTGATGGCGATGGGAGAAGTACCTTTAGGACACACAGTGCTCAGTGGCACAAAAAATGTGTTAAAATTTAACAAAAAAAAATTTGACCACAGAGCCGAGCAGAATCACTTCAGGACAGAATCTATACCCGGGACTTCCAACCGGCACACACGACAGCAGCTGCCCACAGGGTTCCACTCAACCGAGCCTACTGTTTTTTCTGCAATAAACCAGTGGATGCAGACTTGCCGAAGCAGTACAAAGGAAAGACAAGAACGTTCGGAGATGGCCACTGAATTGGGGGACACGAACTCTGGCCAACGTCTGCAGGAGACAGATTGCCATCGAGGCAAAATACCATCGAACGTCTCCGTGCATTTTACAAAAAAATCAGACCCGCCGCATCAAGGGCGGGATGCGGATCGTCTCATGGGATAGCCTTTGCTGAGCTGGTGGTATTTATGGGGGTCAGCATGCAGTGAAAGACAATGCCCCCGATTTAAATCTCGACGTGGCAACCTTACAAACCCAGACTGGAGCAGTGGGTGCCACGGTAACCAACAGAAAACACACAACCAGATGAAGGGCAGACTTCTTTCTGGTTTCCTGATTGAGACCCATTTCAGGGCCGAAAACAACACTTTTTTGTTTGAGAAAGATATAGGTCCCGCCTGAAAAAGGCCTGGGACATGACAGTGATGCCATTTTCCTAGAAACACACAGGTATAGTAATAAAAAGTTTCGACCAGGTTTACCTTTTACTGCCAGAAAGATCGTGACACCCCCCCTCCTTGCTCTGGTGAACATGATCCTCGATGGGGCGAACATCAAGCCCCAGACTAAGTTGACCAACAAAGCACCACAACTGCTTTCTATACAGTATCGCAGCTACTGGTGTTAACTGAAAGCAAAGCACGCAGTGTGGATCAACCCCAGTGCGCCACAGCCGCGAGAGAGAAACCCCCACTCCCACTCTACTTGTCCCCCCAAATTCCGCGTGACCAGGGAGAGGTCTGATTGCACACTTTTTAGCTAGGGGTTTCGTGTTAAAATGATAGATTTCACAGCTCACAGCATACATTGCCAATGGGGGTCTGCCAGCCTTTTAACATGGAAGAAGTTGTTTTCCCACCCAAGTGCGAAAAGGGGCTGTTCACTATGGGGCTGTCGATAATATTGACCCTAACCCTAGCTTGCGACAGCCAAGGTTCTTTTTATGGCACAGGATCCCCTAATTCAACATCCCTACACACGAAAGGCGGACTCAACCCTGGGTGTAGTGGGGGATTGGGCAAGACATCTCTTCCGCCAATCGGTAGCACCCCTGCCCCAAAATGAACAAGTGTGCCCCGCTTTCCCTGAAGCGAAGACTTCACTGCACCGGCTTTCAACGTCCTGCAAGGCTTCCCCCTCCTGGCGCTGAAGCTGGCCGTCTGTGTCTGTGACGAAGCTGGTCTTCTTTCGCTGGCAGAGGGAAAAAGACTGCCTGGGGACTTTAAAAGTGTTCCCACGGTGAGATGCCTTGAAGAACTCTTACGCATGCCAAGTGATGTGAGTGAGGAGTCAAATTTCACTGCTGGAGCGCTTCGTTGTGCTGATTTTATGACCGCACCAGTGACACCATGGAAGGGTGAACGATGCTAGGAAAAAAAAGCTCTTTGCACACAAGTCTAGGGCTTTTAAAAAAACATTCCCCCAACGCAGGCAGAAAACTCCAGCAGACAATCAAGCGTGCATCTCTCCAGGGCAACTGCTGGAACAAACTCTGGCCCTGAATCCAGAGTTACCAATCCCATCTGACTGGGGCTGGACAAAGGAGGCCTCTTGGGTGGAAGCCTCTTTGGGACACACTGCAGAGGCATCAAAATCTTGCCACAAAACTGATCCACTGCGGCTGCAAGAAGGGATGTACCGGCCGCTGCAAGTGCACCAAGGCTGCACTCAAGGGCACTGCATTATGTGCATGTTCGGGAGACTGTTAGGTGCAATCAGACACCTTTATATGTATGCGTCTATATGGATAATTGTGTTGTATTTCATGTACCGGTATTTTACTATACATGTGTCTGAGGTAAAATGACCTCACTGTACTTTAAGCTTATAGACCAAGTTCAGTGCACATTGAAAATTAAGGTTGCACAATGATCTTACAACACGATTTCAGCAAGCTGTTCTGGACACCACCAATAACCTAAATGTGTATTTCAATAAATTTTTTTTCTGAGGTCATGACCTCATTTAAAATTCTTGTTCAGTCATGGTTTTCATCCTGGGGATTATGTATAAATAGGCTCTCCAGAAGATAAAGGGACCAACACATGGCAACATACCTTTTTAATGATTCCCAAAACAGACAAACTGCACCAAATCTGTGGAAAAAATGACGATTTCAATGTAATTGAGGTCATTGACCTCTCACTATCCTCAGAGGTCAAATCTGACTTACCTCCCGATCTGAAAATGAACCTTATGGTATGTACTAACACTGGTAAACATTTCATGCTTTAGTCATAATTTGCACAATTGTTATGATTATCTGCTGCACTATAGTAATAAGAATTATAATTATACAAATACTACTACTACTACTAGAAATATCAATATAAACATAAATAATATAAATTATAATAATAATGATAATAAATAGCAATGTAAATAATGAGGACGATAATGGTAATGATATTAATTACCGGCACAGTTACGAAATGAACCACAATAAACATTCTGCAAGGAGACACGAAGCCAGGTGTGAGGAACTAATGTTTCAGGTGGTAGTGAAGGGTGGTACACGCAGCGCCCCGACCCCACCCTTGCCACCTGAGCGTCGTCTGTTTACAACCCCTTCTTCCCCTCTACCCCACTCCCCTTACCCCCCCGCGCCACTGACTAAATGCAACATTAAAATAAGAAAAAGTGACTAAATACAGCATTAAAAAAAGAAAAAGTGAGAAAAAGTGACTAAATACAATATTGAAATCAGAAAAAGAGACTTAATACAACATAAAATAAGAAAAAGTTACTAAATACAACATTACAATAAGAAAAAGTGAGAAAAAGTGACTAAATACAACATTAAAATAAGAAAAAGTAACTAAATACAACATTAAAATAAGAAAAAGTGAGAAAAAGTTACTAAATACAACATTACAATAAGAAAAAGTGAGAAAAAGTAACTAAATACAATATTGAAATCAGAAAAAGTGACTAAATACAACATTAAAATAAGAAAAAGTAACTAAATACAACATTAAAATAAAAAAGTAACTAAATACAACACAAATAAGGCGCCTGACCCTGCCACCTGAGCGATGATTGCTAACAACCACCTTCCCCTTCCCCCCTCTCCCTTTCCCCTTCCCCTTCCCTCCTTCCCCTTCACCACCAACACCCTCACCACCCTCACCACCACCACCACCATCACCATCACCATCAACACCACCACCACCACCACCACCACCACCCTCACCACCAACCACCAACCCTCACCATCACCACCACCGCCACCACCACGCGCCTAATGCATTGCCTCCGCCCGGCGACCCGAGAGATAAGTGATTGGTGACATCGCAGCAGAGTGGTGATGGATCGTTGGTGGTGCACGCTTCCTGGTGACTTATCATATTGACTTGTTATAGTGCTTGTTAGGAAGGGCGTTGTGGGTGTTGTTGTGGTTGTGTGTGTGTGTGTGTGTGTGTGTGTGTGTGTGTGTGTGTGTGTGTGTTTTAGTGTTATTTTGGACGTGGTTTTGTGTGTTCTATATAAAAAGGTAAATTTCTCTCTCTCCTCTCTCTTCTCTCTCTCTCTCTCTCTCTCTCTCTCTCTCTCTCTCTCTCTCTCTCTCTCTCTCTCTCTCCTCTCTCATCTCTCTCTCTCTCTCTCCTCTCTCTCTCTCTCTCTCTCTCTCTCTTCCTTCTCTCTCTCTCCCCCCCCCCCCTCGGAGCAAATTCACTAGTGTTACACATTTAATCTTTTCTTTTAACACGATGAGACAACTTCCGGTGTCGACAATTTTCAAGGCCATCCACTTTACTTCCACTTGAGACCACCACCACCACCACCACTACCACCATACCTGTCTTATTAGCCCTCCACCCCCTCCACCACCACCACCATCCACCCCTCCACCACCACCACCGTCCTTGCTCTCCCGTCTATCCCCACCTCCCCTACTCGCCTCTGCATCACTCCCCATCCTTCAGTATGTGACTTTCGCCTCCCTCCGTACACCTGGTCAGCCTTTAATCTATACTTACCTGTCCCCAAGAGCTTTAGACTTTTAATAGTAGTATGTCTATTAATCTTGCCTGACCCTATCTTTCCTTCCTTAGCCACGCCCGAATGAAAAAATAGTAATGTTTTCTCCTTTTTCTTCTTAGTCATCATCGTTGGTCTAGGCCTCTTTGTTATTTTCTCGTATTTCTCTCCATCATGCTTTTACTTTCTTTACTTTCCTTCTTTTCTAATCTTTTCTAAGCCTTTTCTTTTATCCTCATTTGTCTTTTCTACTCTTTTTCTTGCTTTATTTTCCTTCCTTTTTTTTTCCAATCATTCTCATTCTCCCTCAAAATATGGTTTATGTACCTTCTCTTCTCTCTTCTTGTCCTTCTCCTTATATTTTTTCCTCCTTACCTGTTACAACACCTGCATTGGAAGAAGAAAATAGGTAGATATAACGGTTACAGGGAGTTTCGTACACAAGTTGTTCCGTACCCAGGTTTTGTTAGTTGTTTCATACACTGATTTTGAATTTTTTCGTACATACTTGGTGTACGAAACTACTTTTAGGTGTACGAATCTACTGGTGTACGAAACAACTTGTGTACGAACTGACTGCACCCCGATATAACAAGTAGATAGGTAGTTACGGTAAGTATAGGTGGGTGCAGGTCATTTGATACTGAAGCGATTGGTACTGAGGTCAAGTGATCCCCAGTTCACTTCGGCCACGAGCCATATGGTACACATGCTAAAAAAGAATGAAACCGACGGGATCATTTGACCTCAGTATCGATCGTTTCAGTACCAATTGACATGTAACCGGTATAGGTGCGGTATAGATGGGTAGGTGATGATGGTGGTGGTGGGGGTACTTAGTGCTTGGTGAAGTGTTGAAAAAGAAATCATCCGACAAGCTTCCTGCCGTTATTATCCATTGTTAGGCTCAATTCACGTCTTAATTCCCTCCTCAACTTATCTTGCGTTTTCATCTGATGTTTAGTATTATCATCGCAAAGGGAAGAAAAAAAAACTCAAAATACCTGTTTAGAATGAGCATCACTAAGCGTTGGGGAAAAAAGGAGGAATCTCATAGTCACCGTGAAGCGTCTGAAGAAATTGTAATTATCATGCTTAAAGGTTTTCACTTGATTTTATTCTCATAGGTGTATTTCCTCGCGTGTTTGGGTGAGATGAAGGATACAGAGAGAGAGAGAGAGAGAGAGAGAGAGAGAGAGAGAGAGAGAGAGAGAGAGAGAGAGAGAGAGAGAGAGAGAGAGAGAGAGGGGACTGAGAGGTTAGGTATATGTAAATTATTATTTATCCTCAAAATTTCGAAGTAGAGCACAATGACCTGGAAAAAGAAAGAGAGAGAGAGAGAGAACGAGAGAGAGAGAGAGAGAGAGAGAGAGAGAGAGAGAGAGAGAGAGAGAGAGAGAGAGAGAGAGAGAGAGAGAGAGAGAGAGAGAGAGAGAGAGAGAGAGAGAGAGAGAGCAGAGGGGTTAAGAAGGGTACATATCCAGATCATAGCGTACTATACCTAACTATTGGGACGTATACATATAATTTGACTATGAATCCCTTAATAAGAGGTTAAATGAAGGACAATGATTGGGATCTGAACTTGATTGCTAGTACTGAGGGGACAGGGAAGCAGACGGTGGAGCAGGTGAATAGGGATGCAAGGAGAATGTAGGTAGTGTTAAGTATCAGAAACTACCATGTGTAGGTCTCGCGGTCTCTTGTAACTTCCTTATTTTCTAATGTTATGTTCTTAGGGGCATCTAACACTCTACTCAGGCCTTCACACACCTGTCTAGAGGCCACCACTCCTCCACTCCGCCTCTCTCTTTCATAGGTAAGGGTTCCTCTAATCAAGGTAACCCGGCCCAGGCATTCCTCCGCCCTCCCTTCCCTCCTTTATACTGCTCCATATCATTTTTTTTGTGTTTTTCTCTCTCTAATTTCCTTCTCTCTCTCTCCTCTCTCTCTCTCTCTCTCTCTCTCTCTCCTCTCTCTCTCTCTCTCTCTCTCTCTCTCTCTCCTCTCTCTCTCTCTCTCTCTTCTCTCTCTCTCTCTCTTCTCTCTCTCTCTCTCCTCTCTCTCTCTCTCTCTCTCTCTCTCTCTCTCTCTCTCTCTCTCTCTCTCCTCTCTCTCTCTCTCTCTCTCTCTCTCTCACATAAACGTTCCCTCTGACTTTTTTTGCTGCCGTCCCATCCCTACTCCAGTTTTCATTACATAACCGCTATTTATATTCTCCTTAGCGTCGCTCAACAGGCTCCTCTCCTACCATTTATTTTCAACTGTCGTCATCTGTCTTACCCTCTCATTTGTTTTTGTTTTTATCCACACAAGAACCGTCCATCTCCGCCCTTTTTATATCGCATTCATTGCCTCCGTCGCCCACATACCTGTACATTAAAACCCTCACCACCTCGCTACCTACCTTCTTATCTGCATACCTGCCTTATGGTCCATTTGTCCTCGCTCTCCTTTATCTAGCGTGTCTGGCTTTACCTGCGTGGTTGTATTTGCAGCCTAGATTAACGAGTGCTATGGTGTTGGAGGCCGGTATCAGGGAGAGAGAGAGAGAGAGAGAGAGAGAGAGAGAGAGAGAGAGAGAGAGAGAGAGTGTGTGTGTAGTGGTGGTGGCGTGGAAGATGTGAAGGAAAGGGTGATGTCGTTTCTCAAAGTGTTGTAAACTCGTATCTAAGAGATTTATAATTTTTGTTGTGGCTCTGTTTTATGGGTAGTTGATGTTGGTGGTTGTCTTTGTTATTGTTTTTGTAGTGATGGTGGAGGTTTTAATAAGGTTATTCTTGGAAGGCTCTGTGGAAAAAATGGGGAAAATTCCTTGGTTGATTTTGGTGTGAGCTCATAAACGAAACTTGTAATTAAAGTCTGGAGAAATGTGACGCGGGAGAATGGAGCGTTTAGAATCAAATAAGAGATAGCATTTCATCCAATATTAGATGATAGGCACAAAATATGATTCGTTGGAGCTTGAGACGAGCAAATTAAAGAAAATGTCATTACTAGAAGCTGGAGTTTGAAGTCGTTAACATTCCCAGTAACTCGAATCAGACCCAGACAAGACAAGATAACAGAATTAAGAAGGAATTTAAGACCGTGCAGGGGACACAAGCAGAGCGGAAAAATACTACTATCAATAGATTCTTAGAAGCATAGTATATTTTCATCGTATACTACTATTAAACCAGTAAATGTAGCGTGTAATTACTAGGTACAAAGCCACCGATACTCTGTATAGTAATGAGAAATCGTAGCCGGATACATACACGTACAGTAGATTTACCCATGTATATAATTTTAGGGAGCATTGTCCTGTCTACGAGATAACATAAGAACATAAGAAAATAAGGAAGCTACAAGAGGCCGCGAGGCCTACACGTGGTAGTTCCTGTCACCTAACACTACCTACATCCACCTTTCATCCCTATCCATGAACCTATCCAGCTCCCCTTTAAAGCTCCCCAATGACTCAGCACTAACTACCTCTACCTCCACTACTGAGACCATTCCATTCATTCACCACCCTATTTGTGAACCAGTTTTTCCCTATTTCCTTTCTAAATCTACGCTTTTCCAGCTTGAATCCGTTACTTCATGTTCTACCCTGGTTAAAAGCCGTAAGAACTTTTCCTACCTCTCCTTTATTAAATCCCTTTATCCACTTAAAAACTTCTATCAGATCGCCCCTTACTCTGCGTCTCTCGAGTGAGTGTAATTTTAATAACTTCAATCTCCTCTCATAACTAAAGTTACGCATCCCTTGTATCATTTTGGTCATCCTTCTCTGCACTTTTTCTAACAACACTATATCCATCCTGTAATATGGAGACCAAAACTGAACTGCATAGTCTAGGTGAGGCCTGACTAGTGCCAGATAAAGCTTTAGAATAACTTCCTCACTTCTACTTTTAACACTTCTGGTAATGAATCCTAATACTCTATTAGCTCTATTTCTGGCCTCAATACATTGTTTCCTAGGTCAGAGGTCTGGGCTCACCCTCACTCCAAGATCTTTTTCACCTTCTGATCTTTTCAGCGATACATTGCTTATGGTGTATCTATTACCAGGGTTTTTTCTACCAACATTCATAACGCTACATTAATCAATATTAAATTCCATCTGCTATCTGACTGCCCACTCGTTAAGTTTATCTAAGTCTCCCTGCAATATGTTTACGTCAGACTGTGATCCAATAATCCTACCTAACTTAGTATCATCAGCAAACAATCAGATGTACATAGCAGCAGCTATGCACCACAATTTTACGTCAGTTTAAGAGATTCGGTTTATAGGGAGAAACAGGTTCACAAATAGGGTAGTAAATGATGGGAATTTACTCGGTCATCAGGTAATTAGGGTGGATTAATTAGGGGTTTCATGGATGTAGGTAGTATTAAGTAAAATGAACTGCTACGTGTAGTAGGTCTCACGGTCTCTTGTAGCTTCCTTATTTTCTTATGTTCTTATATAGAAAGACCAAGATGGACTTGTTCCCTGAAGTGACCCCGCCTCCCCTCCCTTCAACCCTCCACCCCATCTCCCCTACTTGATATAGCTCACCCATCTAACTCTACCCTTAACACTCTCTCTCTCTCTCTCTCTCTCTCTCTCTCTCTCTCTCTCTCTCTCTCTCTCTCCTCTCTCTCTCTCTCTCTCTCTCTCTCTCTCTCTCTCTCTCTCTCTCCTCTCTCTCTCTCTTCCTCTCTCTCTCTCTCTCTCTCTCTCTCTCTCTCTCTCTCTCTCTCTCTCCTCTCTCTCTCTCTCTCTCTTCTCTCTCTCTCTCTCTTCTCTCTTGCAATAAATTATGGGCTTAAGATCTGGGGAGTGGCAAGTGCAACTCATTTGCAACGCATTCAGAAAATGCAGAGCTTTGCCGCAAAAGTTGCACTGGGCGGCACAAAAGTTGAACACGTAACGCCATCATACCTGAGAGAGCTCAAGTGGCTAAAGGTAAAGGAAAGATATAAGTACGAGCTTGGCCTTACTGTTTATAATATAATCTATAGAAGATTACCATGTTGGTTGTTCCCACTACCTATGGTAAGAGAGACACATAATGTAAACACAAGACATCAGCACCAGCTGTACGTTCCCAAAACAAACACCTACACAGAAGACAGGTCAGTGCTGGTGTCTGCACCTCAACTATGGAACAGTCTTCCTACTCATATTAAGAACACCAAATGTATGTCTACTTTTAAAAAGAAGCTTACAAGCTATCTTTTAATGCTTGACCATTAACTTTACTAGATGTTATTACATTTATATGATTACACACCTTTGTATAACTATTTTATCATTATACCTTTTTCTTACTTTTAAATGACAACATACTTGTGTATGACTATTTTTACTATTTATTATTTTATTTTATTTTATTTTATTTTATTTTATTTTATTTTATTTTATTTTATTATTTACTATTCTATGATTTTATTATTTTAATGTGTGTACACACTTGTGTGTTTTATTGTATGTTTAAGATTTTACTGTGTATTTGAAATTCGCATTATTGTATTATATAAGATGTACAAGAATAACCATTGTAAAATGGAAAATAAATTTCTGATTCTGATTCTGATTCTGATTCTCTCCCCCCCCCATCCCCCCCCACCCCCTTCGACCTCCCGGAATGTTACACACCTCGAGAAATTGTTTAGCCCAAATGATCGTAATCGCGGCCATCACCTGGGAGTGATTTGCCGGCAGGGGGGCGAGTGGTTTTGGAGGGAGGGAGGCGTGGAGGAGGAAGTGGAGAGACGGAGGAGGAAGTGGAGAAAGGGAGGAGGCGTGGAAGAAGAAGCGGAGAGACGGAGGAGGAAGTGGAGAGACGGACATAGAAGTGGAGGGCTTATTACGTGTGTTAATAATTTCTCGTTTAGCTTATGATTGAACCTTCCTCCGCCTCCTCCTCTCCTCCTCCTCCTCCTCCTCCTCCTCCTCCTCCTCCCCCGGATCGATTAGTTGTAGTGGTAGTGGTAGTTGTAGTTAGTATATTTCATACCCTATTTTTCTGCACTACGAAACTTCCATGTTCCTATCTTCTTTTAAGGACATGGTATCATTTTCCAACTGTTTTCTTACAAGTAGTTGATAGTTAGTAGTATGTAGTTCAGCAGATACCCTCGTCATGGACCAATAGGTCTCCTGGTGTCTGTTATTCCTATGTAATCCTATGTAATCCTCCTCCTCCTCCTCCTCCTCCTCCTCCTCCTCCTCCTCCTCCTCCTCCTCCTTTTGCAAAGTTCCTCAAATCTATTAATTATTTTTCTCTTTCTCTCTCTCTGTCTCATCTCATTCTCCATATATTTTACATCGCTCCTTTATAATATTTTCACCTTTTTCATGTTTCTTTCATCAATCTTTACTTCCTTTTCCTAAATGTTTTCCTCCTCTTCTCGCATTCCCGTTCATCTTATCACAATAACATTCGTATATCTTTCAATCTATTATATATTTCTCATGTTCTTCATTTCCTTTTATATTTCAGTACCTTCATAAGCCTTACCTTTAACTTCAATATTTTTCTTTAGTTTCTTTATTCATACCCGACTTTACTGCCCCGTTCTTTGTTTTTAAGTCTCCTCTGTTCACCTCCTCGGTATTCCTGCCTTCATGCCTCTTCCTTTTACCTCAAATAGAGTGGTAAATAAATCTGAGCTGCTGAAAGTATTTGTGCGGCGCGCCTCTTACGTGTGGCTTCAATATATTTGCTCAATTACACGCCACGGTGGTTAGATGTTCTTATATTGCAAAATTGTGCTGGTGTTGGTGGTGGATCAAGTGCGTTTGTGTGCATGTCTGTGTGTGTGTGTGTGTGTGTGTGTGTGTGTGTGTGTGTGTGTGTGTGTGTGTGTGTGTTGTGGTTTCTCTCTACTTCTATGTCTTTTCTTCTTTGTCTGTGTATGTGTCTGCTTCTGCTCCTTTCTGCCTCTGTCTGTGTTTGTATATCTGTCTGTCTGTGTTTGTATATCTGTCTGTCTGTGTTTGTATATCTGTCTGTCTGTGTTTGTATATCTGTCTGTCTGTGTTTGTATATCTGTCTGTCTGCCTCTGAATGTCTAAATACGTGTCTCTCTCTCTCTCTCTCTCTCTCTCTCTCTCTCTCTCTCTCTCTCTCTCTCTCTCTCTCTCTCTCTCTCTCTCTCTCTCTCTCTCTCTCTCTCTCTCTCTCTCTCTCTCTCTCTCTCTCTCTCTCTCTCTCTCTCCCCCCCCCCCCCCCGAGGATAAAAAGTACCGTATAGCCATCACAAATATCAACTGATTCTGGCAATATGAAACACAAACAAACGCTCAACCTCAGCAATCATTCTTTCTTCGCTCCTTCCATTCAACAAACAAGTAATGTCGAGATAAAATCCTTATGGCCCTTTAACAGAGAGGCGAGAGTCGTTAAGGTCATAGTGAGATTCATTAGTAGTCTATATGTGTGCCGGGCTTCGTGTGTGTGTCTGTACGTGTGTATGTCTGTGTTTACCTTTTGTTATTGTTTATCTTTAATGACGGTGTAGCTGCCCAGGGTTTGATTTGTTGCTTGTTTGAAGGGCTATGAAACAAAGTGTTGATTTAAAGCCTTAAAGACCCGTTGAAGGTTATTTTTATGAGGTTTGGAGATCTATATTTTACGTGCTGTGTGTGTGTGTGTGTGTGTGTGTGTGTGTGTGTGTGTGTGTGCGTGTGTGTTCGTGTGTGTGTGTTCGTGCCCTGAATTTCAAATATATTGCGGGTCGTTTTAGTTAAAGTACGTAGCTACTAAAACCTCAGTCACGAGTCCATTGGGAGAGAGAGAGAGAGAGAGAGAGAGAGAGAGAGAGAGAGAGAGAGGAGAGAGAGAGAGAGAGAGAGAGAGAGAGAGAGAGAGAGAGAGAGAGAGAGAGAGAAAGCATATTTGTTGCGAGATGTTTTCGTTTTTGCCTGAGTTGTGCTCATACCTATAGTCGTTTCAATTCCTACACACATATGGCTTTACGAGATCAAGCGAGAAATCTTTTTTTTCATATCAAGTTTTTCGTTCATATTCGTTCTGTCGAAATTATCTTTTTCTCTTTTATTTTTCGTCCTTTGCATGCTCCTCCTTATTTATATTTTTTGTGTTTTTCCTCCTCGTTCTCCTCATTTACTTCTCCCCCCCTCCCCCCCCCTCCTCTTCCCCATGGCTTGTCAGGAGGAAGATAGTTCTGGACAGCCATGAAGATTAAGTTTACGTCAAATCACTTCATGTAATCACTTTGTTTTGTACGTTGAATTATACTATCATTAACTCGCCTTCTCTGCCTTCACTCACAGCACAGCACAGCAAGGGGTTTCATATGTTATGTTTAAAGTTTGTGGGTTTATTCTGGCCATTTTCTCTTGTCTTATATTTCTTTATTCTTTTCCATTATTATTTTCTTATTCACTTGAGTTACTTATAACATTAAAGAACAAACGGGATTGTTGCTCGGTCTAGACAGGCTTCTGGTTCTCATTTGGTTCTTGTTGTCGAATTGTTTTGTTTCCCAGTTTATATTTTATTTGTAGTTTCTCCTTCATGTCGTCAGCCCTTTGTCATGAGTCTTCGTATGTTGTTTGTTGGGCCTCAGGCTTATGTTGTTTATTGTCGTTTTCCTAAGGTTTATGTCGTTTCTCTACGTCTTTCTTGTCAGTTACATATGTGTCACCCTTGCATTACCTTAACCGACTCTTTTACTAAGGTTGTTATCATTGTTCTTATATATCTATACACTAGTGGCTCTTTTTCGTCAGCTTCAGGATTCAGCTTTCATGACCTAAAACTACTTCTTCTTCATAGATTATTATTTTTTTCTATCATTTATATACATTATTGGTTAATTTTCGTCATGTTTTCAGGGCGTGTTTGGTCACGTAAGTAGGTTTTCGTCAGATCTGATGCAACGACGTGGTTTAAACGATTCTTTTTCTTAGGTTGTTATCATGTTTCTATCCTATTTATATATTATTGGTTCTTTTTCGTCATGTTTTCAGGGCGTGTTTGGTCACGTAAGTAAGTCTTCGTCAGTTCTGATGCAACGACGTGGTGCTATCGTGTCCCAGATCACAATAGTTATTTCCTTATTGCAGGAGGGAGAGAGGAGGGAAGGTGGGAGGGAAAGGAGGAATGAAAGAGTAACGACATAGAGATAGAGGAAGTAGGGTGTCGGGGGGGGGGGGGGGTCAGAGGGAGACAGGAGGAGGAAGGAGGAGGAGGAGGAGGAAGAGGAGGAGATAGTAGGACGTAGGGTAGGAGGGGGAGACATGAGAGAAGGAGGAGGCAAAGATATCGTGACTCCCTTTGTTCTAAGCCAGGCATCAGTGTTACCATCAGCAGGAAGGTCATTTCCGTCATTTACTATCAATATCTACTCTTTCCCCATCAACCCCATGACCGTTTTACTCACTCACTTTCACCTCAGATCCATCTTAGTTTTTTTTCCCATCGTCCTGTCACCACTGAACGATACGCACAAAGACGCTGTTATGATCACCCTAGTCACACATGCTACAGTCACTCTCGCTCTCACTACTACCAATCCAATATGACTAGAACCTAAATATTACCATGAAGTATTTGTTATCTTTTATAAATCTCTCTCTCTCTCTCTCTCTCTCTCTCTCTCTCTCTCTCTCTCTCTCTCTCTCTCTCTCTCTCTCTCTCTCTCTCTCTCTCTCTCTCTCTCTCGCAGTTTTTTTCCGTTTATGTCTGTCATTTTATGTCTAACTCACATTTGTTCTCGTTTTCACTTCAGTTATTCTAAATACAGGGGTGCTTCTCTCTCTCTCTCTCTCTCTCTCTCTCTCTCTCTCCTCTCTCTCTCTCTCTCTCTCTCTCTCTCTCTCTCTCTCTCTCTCTCTCTCTCTCTCTCTCTCTCTCTCTCTCTCTCTCTCGTCACCCATCAAATCGTCTCCATTCACGCTAACCTTCTAAGTGAAATTAAACTTGAAACAGCTGCCCCTTCATATAAAACTCGAAGCTAAAGAGGCTGGTGAAAGGTCGCCCCCCTGCAAGTAATGCGTCCATCCCAGTGAGGAATGAGTGTGTGTACCTTTGTTCGCCGCCTGGCTGTGACTTTGCCAACCTATCAAACCAACCAACCGAGCCAGGCAATGAATGGGCAATTCGAAAAGGGGGAGAAAATATATTGGAAAAAGAAAAATGCATCACCCTTTGTGTCCGATCAAGAAATATCGGTTTGTAGTAACCAATCCAAAGTTTTTTTCTTGACCTCCTCTGGTTCTGAGTGATGCTTGTGTGTGTGTGTGTGAGAGAGAGAGAGAAGAGAGAGAGAGAGAGAGAGAGAGAGAGAGAGAGAGAGAGAGAGAGAGAGAGAGAGAGAGAGAGAGAGGAGAGAGAGAGAGAGAGAGAGAGAAGACAGAAGCAGACAGACAGACAGACAGACAGACAGACAGACAGACAGACAGACAAAGACAGACAGACAGACAGACAGACAGACAGACAGACAGACAGACAGACAGACAGACAGACAGACAGACAGACAGACAGACAGACAGACAGACAGACAGACAGACAGACAGACAGACAGACAGACAGACAGACAGACAGACAGACAGACAGACAGACAGACAGACAGACAGACAGACAGACAGACAGACAGACAGACAGACAGACAGACAGACAGACAGACAGACAGACAGAATAAAAGTGAGTTAGACAAATTGAAAGACAAATTTAGGAGAAAAATATGCAGAATATATATTTTTTTAATTATGTGAATAGACAATGGGTTCAAATTGTTTGTATGAATATTTTTTTGTGTGTTGTCCATTATATGTTATTATTTCTTGTTTTGTTTGAATATGTTATAGTATATTTGTAGCTTTTCCTTTAATCTATTTCCTCATATTCATTTTTCTATTTTATTCATTTCAGACTCAAGGTTGGCACATGTTTGAACACGTCTTCCACAACAGATTCAACGTCTTGGGGTTATTATGTGAGTGTTGATTAAATTTTGTTCATAGCACGTTAGCATTACAATTAACATATATACGTCTCGTGCGA
Source organism: Chionoecetes opilio (assembly GCA_016584305.1). Taxonomy (NCBI): domain Eukaryota; kingdom Metazoa; phylum Arthropoda; class Malacostraca; order Decapoda; family Majidae; genus Chionoecetes; species Chionoecetes opilio. The sequence continues at coordinate 9,121 of JACEEZ010004628.1, read as the reverse complement.
ACAACTTTTTGGGCCTTCTCGAAATATACTCTTTTTGTTGCTGCTACACTTATTGTTGTCCTGAATCTTAAAGCAAATTCATTGAGTTTATACTTATGTCAAGGAATGGGTATGTGTATTCATTCCTTGTAACTATTTTGTATGTATTAAGACCACTTTTACCCATTGACTGAAATTTCCGTGAAGAAATGTGTGTGTGTGGTGTGTGTGTGTGTGTGTGTGTGCGTGTGTGTGTGTGTGTGTGTGTGTGTGTGTGTGTGCGCGCGTGAGTGTGTATATAGACAGTTAAAGCAACTCAATATGCAGGAAAACATTGACAATCCACCATCAAGGCCAACATTCCGTTTTCTTTCCCTCGCCTGTACAGAAAACGTGAGTCACATTTCTGATAATTACACTTTTTTTATCCTATTGTACCATTGTGTTTTGTCTGAGAAACTTAATTAGCTTAGTAATGACTTTTATGGGGGAAGGATTATGTTATCATTATTATTATCATTGTTATTATCATTATTATGTTTATTATAGTGGTGAATGTGCGACTTGTGCGATCGAGCGTTAGGTAACACAAGAGTTAATGGATTTTACCTGTAGAGTTGTACCTCGTTCCTTATACAGAGGTGAAGGATTAATAAAATAGTTTGTCTGTGTAAGGTTATGGCTTGAACTACACCTACTCTCTCTCTCTCTCTCTCTCTCTGCTCTCTTCTCTCTCTCTCTCTCTCCTCTCTCTCTCTCTCTCTCTCTCCTCTCTTCTCCCCTCTCTCTCTCTCTCTCTCTCTCTCTCTCTCTCTCTCCTCTCTCTCTCCCTCTCTCTCTCTCTCCTCTTCTCTCTCTCTCTCTCTCTCTCTCTCTCTCTCTCTCTCTCTCTCTCTCTCTCTCTCATTAATTCACTGTCTTAATCATGAATGCGTTATACAATTAAAACATTTATTACTGCCCAGCATCCTCTGCCTTCTTTTTCACACACCTCACGTCCAGATTTATTGGTTCACTTACCTTAATGATACACGAGAGTAAACTTGCCTTCGAGATCGCCGTGGGATGTCGAGTGTTTATAGCAGGCAAGGTGGTGGTAATTGGACAGGTGAGCGGAGATGAAGAGGGTGTGAATATGTTACCTTTCACCCTGTTCCTTCCTTTCCTTTCTTATTCTCTTTATTTTCTTCTTTTCCTCCTTATTTCCTTATTTCCCTCCATATTTTCTTATTTTCCTCCTTATTTCCCTATTTTCCTCCTTATTTCCTTATTTTCCTCCTTATTTCCTCATTTTCCTCCTTATTTCCCTCCTTATTTCCTTATTTCCCTCCTTATTTTCCTCCTTATTTCCCTCCTTTTTTCCTTATTTCCCTCCTTATTTCCTTATTTTCCTCCTTATTTCTCTCCTTATGTCTCTCTTATTCTCACTCTTATTCCTCTCTTCCTTCTCCTTATTCCCTCGTCCTTCCTTTCCCTTTCCCTTTCCTCTTATTGCAACCTTTTATACTTATGGCGTTTATGTGTTTTCTTTTCTTGTGATGCTCTTAAGAATTTCAAAAAAGCCTCCTTTCCTTCCTCTTATTGCAAACCTATCAGGCTTGTGGCTTTTCTGTTTTTTTTTTTTTTTATGTGCTTAAGAAGTAAAAAAAAACCTGATAATTTGATTTTGTTATTGTTATTATTACTACCACTACTACTACTAATGCAACTACTACCACCACCACCACCACTATTACAGTCACCACCGCCTCTACTTTTATCACTAACCTTACGACAATCACCACCACTGCCCTACTCTACTATTATCACTAACACTACTACAATCACCACCACTGCACCACCACCACTATTACAGTCACCACCACCACTACTATTATCACTAACACTACTACAATCACCACCACTGCACCACCACCACTATTACAGTCACCACCACCACCTCTACTATTATCACTAACACTACGACCATCACCACCACTGCACCACCACTACTATTACAGTCACCACCACCACCACTACTACTATCACTAACACTACGACAATCACCACCACTGCACCACCACTACTATTACAGTCACCACCACCACTACTACTATCACTAACACTACTACAATCACCACCATTACTACCACAATCACTACCACTGCTATAACTTATAGCATAACTACTACTATAGCTTATAACATATACTTTCTCACAATTACAGTAAATTATGAAATATCTTGCGAAATTTTGTATTCACGAGATGTTCAATTTTGCTTCACACGTTTTGTTTTCTTATATCTTTAGACATTAGTATTAGCGTCGATCAGCAAACAAGGAGGGGCAGAGAGAGAGAGAGAGAGAGAGAGAGAGAGAGAGAGAGAGAGAGAGAGAGAGAGAGAGAGAGAGAGAGAGAGAGAGAGAGAGAGAGAGAGAGAGAGAGAGAGAGAAAAGCACCTGTTTTTAGAATAACTGACTGTGAAAACGAGAAAAAATGTGAGTTAGACATAAAATGACAGACATAAACGGAAAAAACTGCTAGAGAGAGAGAGAGAGAGAGAGAGAGAGAGAGAGAGAGAGAGAGAGAGAGAGAGAGAGAGAGAGAGAGAGAGAGAGGAGGAGGTATATTAAGGTAATTCCCTCTCTTAATTTTTCTTTCCCATGATATTAACCAAAAAACAAGTGTCGATTCTTGATTTGATATTCCTTATATGGCTTCCTCCCTCTTTCTATCTTCCTCCTCCTCCTCCTCCTCCTCTTCCTCCTCCTCCTCCTCCTCTTCCTCATTGTTTTCTTCCTCCCACTGTTCTTATGTATCCTTATTTTTCTCTTCTCTTTTTCTACTAACTACCACTACCTCGTCCTCCTCTACCGCCTCCTAAGAACAAGTTTTCGTGGGAGTAAATAAACTTGTATTATTTATTGACCTCCCCCACCCAACCCTCAACCCTCAACCCTCAAAACCCTCAACCCTCAACCCTCAACCCACACCTGTTTACTTATTTTAACCCCATGAGGCCCAGAACGTATATTTCCATTGTAATATGGCTACTACCATTAGACGATTTTTAGTGATTATAAGCAATGTTTTATAGCTATGACCTGTTTCGTATCCTTGTCCACTAGCTAATATGGTATATTAAGTCACTTTTTCGTAATTGTATGGCTCCACAACAAACATTTTTTTTATAGTAAAGGAAAGATCTGGGCGTGAAGGGATTTATGTAACAGCAACTATCTTATTTTTCTTGATTTTCTTTTATTTCAAAAATATTTTACTACCATTTATATTGCTCTATTTTTGTAATGTTCTCAAAACTAATTCATCTTAACCCTTTTGTTTCTACCCTACCCACTCGCTCCATCCCTCAATTTTTATTTTATTTAACAGCATCAATCTCTATCTTTCTTAATTTGCAACCCTACCCTCACCTGTTGATTTCGTGTGTCTATTACCTTAACTGCAACACCTGTTAATGACTTTGATTTGTCTCACCTTGAATGGAATAAATGTCCCTCCTGTTATACGGCTATGTACATGCTCTTAAGCATCTATCTGCTCACAATCTTCTATCTGATCGTCAGTACGGTTTCCGTAAAGGGCGATCTACTGGCGATCTTCTAGCTTTCCTAACTGAATCTTGGTCATCCTCCTTGAGGGGTTTCGGTGAAACTTTTGCTGTTGCCCTTGACATATCAAAAGCTTTTGATAGAGTCTGGCACAAATCTTTAATTTCCAAACTACCCTCATTCGGTTTCTATCCTTCTCTCTGTACCTTCATTTTAAGTTTCCTTTCAAACCGTTCTATTGCAGCTACTGTAGGCGGACATTGTTCTTCTCCTAAATCTATCAATAGTGGTGTTCCCCAGGGTTCTGTCCTATCACCCACTCTCTTTCTATTATTTATTAATGATCTTCTAAGTCTAACTCAAAGCCCTATCCACTCCTACGCTGATGATTCTACCCTGCATTTTTCAACGTCGTTTATTAGACGTCCAACTCAACAGGAACTAAGTGATTCACGGAGAGATGCCACCGAGCGCCTAACTTCTAATCTTTCTATAATTTCTGATTGGGGCAAAGCAAACCTTGTTTTGTTCAATGCCTCAAAAACCCAATTTCTTCACCTATCTACTTGACAAAACCTACCAGATAACTA
>JACEEZ010004627.1:109114-120499 GCA_016584305.1 Chionoecetes opilio | reverse complement strand
CCAAATTGAACATGCAAGAAGAGCAACCAAACAAATTCCATCTCTGCGAAATCATGCTTATGAAGGAACGCGGACTTAATATGTTTTCCTAAGGATCGTAGAGTCCGCGGGGACTTGATAGAAACCTTTAAGATCCTAAAAGGATTTGATGTCACTAATCAAGAGAACCTATTCGAGCTTTCAACTCAAGTGACAACAAGAAATAATGGTTTAAAACTAAACGGTCAACGTTGCGTTACCGATCTCCGTAAAAATTATTTCAATGTTAGAGTCGTTGATCGATGGAACAAGTTACCAGCAAATGTTGTCGGAGCCAGCACAATAACTACATTCAAAAACAGACTTGACGCGCACTGTAAAGTAAATGGGTATTGATAGTGCGATTTCGTATCTAGTCCCCCGTATCGATTAGTTGTAGTGGTAGTGGTAGTTGTAGTTAGTATTTTTCATATCCTATCATTCTGCACAATGAAACTTCCATGTTCCTATCCTCTTTAGAGACATGGTATCATTTTCCAACTGTTTTCTTACAAGTAGTTGATAGTTAGTAGTATGTAGTTCAGCAGATACCCTCGCTGTGGACCAATAGGTCTCCTGGTGTCTGTTACTCCTATGTAATCCTATGTAATCCTCCTCCTCCTTCTAACAATTTCCACTATATATTTTCTACTTTATAGCAGGTAAAAATATCACCTTTCAGACAACGATATTTTTAGCCGCAATGACGACACGTGTACTGAGGAAACAGATTGTGGAAAAAAAATAAACAAGGTACAAATATAAAGGTGTTACTCCTACTCCTTTGGTAGAGTTACGATAAATATAGCTACGATAATGGAAGGATAGTAAAGCAGTGTTAAAATAAGCTCAACCACCACCCACCCCTAGCCCCTAGCCCCATTTTTAAACCAAGTAAAAAATAAAGGTATTAATCCTATGTTAAATGGAAGTATAGTAAAGCAGTGTTAAAATAAGCTCTACCACCACCCACCCCTCCACCTTTTAACCCTGTTTTATCTCTTTAAAAACTCCTGTATCCTGTAACAAATAAAGGTATTACTCCTATGTTAAATGGTAGTATAGTAAAGCAGTGTTTGGATAAGCTCTACCACCACCCTCCCCTTAGTCTTCTATTTCTATACTAAACCTGTCAAAGCCCTTTATCTTTCAATAATTTTCTCATGTCATATTATGCTACCTTATTGATAAGTGTGACCTTTGAGGTATTGAATTTAATTACTAGGGTACAGTGACACACACACAGGTACACACACACAGCCAGCCAGCTCAGCTACTCATTCCTCAGACCTCAGTCAGGCTTCGGCCACCGTGAGAGGAGGGTGTACGTCTCCTCGCTCCTCTACTCCCATCACTGAAGGTTTACTCGTGTGACCTCTCCTAACCTCACATCCTTGACCCTACTGTGACCTAGGTGACCTCCCGTGGCTCTCAAGTAGTGCCAAGTGACCTGACCTCATTTTTGTGAGGTCATTCTCGCGGTCATGGTGATAGGTCAAAGTTGTGTTGTGAACTCGTGAATTTTATTTTCGTATGAGGTCATGTTGAAGAATGTGTTTATTGAGTGATTTGATTTTTTGCTCTCTCTCTCTCTCTCTTCTCTCTTTCTCTTTCTCTCTCTCTCTCTCTCTCTCTCTCTCTCTCTCTCTCTCTCTCTCTCTCATCACTATTTTCTACCTTCCCTTCCTCTTCCTTCCTTTCTTCACCTTATTCTAATTCCTTCCTTCTCTTTCATTATACTTTTCCTTCTCTCCTTTCTTCTCCTTTCCTTTGTTTTTACTTTCTTCCTTTCTGTCTCTTATCAAGTATCAAGTTTGTCGAGTTTCGTAAAAAAATTCGCAAAAAATAAAATTCAGTAATCGAATGGAAAAAAAATCGGAAAAAAATTCAAACACTTGAAAAAACCAAAAATAAATAAATAGATATATAAATAAATAATGATAAAAAAAGTTTTGAATACGACGCGATGTAAATATTTTTTATTAAAGAGATGAAGAACCTTACAAGAAAATATTATAAATTGACGTTCGATTCCGGAGACTCAATGAATCAAAACAGGTGAACAAACCATCTCGGGAATTTTTTTTTACCCCTTCACGCCCAGATCTTTTTTACCCCTTCACGCCCAGATCTTTTTTACCCCTTCACGCCCAGATCTTTTTTACCCCTTCACGCCCAGATCTTTTTTACCCCTTCACGCCCAAATCTTTTTTACCCCTTCACGCCCAGATCTTTTTTACCCCTTCACGCCCAGATCTTTTTTGCCCCTTCACGCCCAGATCTTTTTTACCCCTTCACGCCCAGATCTTTTTACCCTTCACGCCCAGATCTTTTTACCCCTTCACGCCCAGATCTTTTTTACCCTTCACGCCCAGATCTTTTTTACCCCTTCACGCCCAGATCTTTTTTCCCCTTCACGCCCAGATCTTTTTACCCCTTCACGCCCAGATCTTTTTTACCCTTCACGCCCAGATCTTTTTTACCCTTCACGGCCAGATCTTTTTTACCCTATACACGCAGATCTTTCTTTACCCTTCACGCCCAGTCTTTGAAATTAGCCCAATCTACTATGACGCCCAGATCGTTTTACCCTTCACGCAATCTTTTTCCCCTAGTCACGCAGATCTTTCCTTTGCTATAAAAAAAAAATCGTCTGCTGTTAGCTATAAAATTACGAAAAGTAACTGAAAATACCAAATTAACTAGTGGACAAGAATACAAAACAGGTCATAGCTATAAAATATTGCTTATAGTCACTAAAAATCGTCTGATAGTACCCAAATTACAATGGAAATTACGTTCTGGGTCTCAAGAGGTTAAAAAAATGAACGAACCAAAAAAGCTGAGAGAAAAAAACTGGATAGATTACAAGCGAGTATTCTGGGAATATACTAAGTGACAATGTGAGAGAGAGAGAGAGAGAGAGAGAGAGAGAGAGAGAGAGAGAGAGAGAGAGAGAGAGAGAGAGAGAGAGAGAGAGAGAGAGAGAGAGAGAGAGAGAGAGGTGATGTTGAAGGAAATTCAATACTCCTAAGGGAAAAAAATTGGGGAAAAACTAGGAAAAGTGTCGATGGGAGGATAAAATGCATCACAATTACTTTATCTGCAAGGAATAAATTAAATGAAAGAAAGAGAATATCAGATGAGCTAAAATGTATGCAGGGGATTAACCGCTTTTTTTGTCCAACATTTTTTTTATCAGTCAATGAACTTACTACGTTTCACTGCTATCACCATCATCATCATTATCATCAGTATCACCACCATTAACACTATCATTTATACCACCACCATCACCACCACAACAATCATACTTTAAAATTCTACACACTGCGTCGTATCCTAAAATATCATTAACCGCTTCACGCCCAGATCTTTCCATTAATATATAAAATCGTCTGTTGTTAGCCATACAATTACGAAAAGTCACTGAAAATACCAAATTAGCTAGTGGACAAGGGTACTAAACAGGTCATATCTATAAAATATTGCTTATATTCACTCAAAATCGTCTTATGGTATACCCAAAGTACAAAGGAAATTACGTGTTGGGTCTCAAGGGGTTAAAGATACATTTCGAGAAAGGATGAGCTTTTTTTCGATTTTTTTTTTTTCGATTCGATTACTTAGATTTTTTATTTTTTTATTTGACGAAACTTGACAAACTGGATACTTGATAAGAGACAGAGGAAGACAGTACAAACAAGAAAGAAAAGAAGAAGAAAGGAGAGAAGATAAAGGATAATGAACACGAAGGAAGGAATTAGAATAAGGTGAAGAAAGGAAGGAAGAGGAAGGGAAGGTAAAATATATTCACCCCTTGGGACCCAGAACGTAATTTTATTGTAATTTGGGTACCATTATACGATTTTCAGTGAATATAAGCAATATTTTATAGCTATGACCTGTTTACTATCCTTGTCGACTAACTAATTTGGTATATTCAGTGACTTTTCGTAATTTTATGGCTAACAACAGACATTTTTTTATAGCCAAGGGAAGATCTGGGCGTGAAGGTGACAGAAAATCAAGATATATGAGTAGTGACAAGGGAAAAATAAATTCACTATTCATTAAATTATTATTATATTTTTCGAAGAGTTCAAATATAAAAGTGTGGAATCAGACAAGCTCAAAGCAGCATCATACATAAATCCAAAATATTCACATAAAAAGAAGTTTTTTTTTATTTCTCATATTTTAGGAGTTTATTTCATATTTTAGAAGTTTACTCGAATATAAAAAGAACAAAAAATCCCGCCATGGAAGGCCAATTGAGGTTTCTTTTAATGATCCATAATCTTGAATAAGAATATAAAGTCAATATCTATATTTTGTAATAATAATTTGTTCTTAAATAACCCCTTCACGCCCAGATCTTTCCTTGGCTATAAAAAAATCGTCTGTTGTTAGCCATAAAATAACGAAAAGTAACTGAATATACCAAATTAGTTAGTGGACACGGATACTAAACAGGTCATAGCAATAAAATATTGCTTATATTCACTAAAAATCGTATAATGATTGTTAAATTACAATGGAAACTAGGGGGGGGGCACTCAGTAGAGCGCATACCTCCGCCCGAATATTTCATCAATATAATATATATAAATATATATTATATGCACTCAGTATGAGCGCATACCTCCGGCCGAATATTTCATCAATTGGTTGCCATGGCAACAGTTGTCAATAGATTTCATCCAAAATTAAATCAGTTCTTCCTTATACCAAATAGACTTGGTATACCGAACATAACCCCTCCAACTTCGTTGGCGGAGGTAATTACTTTCTGGGTCTCAAGGGGTTAATATCGAAGAACGAGAGAGAGAGAGAGAGAGAGAGAGAGAGAGAGAGAGAGAGAGAGAGAGAGAGAGAGAGAGAGAGAGAGAGAGAGAGAGACTTTTTTACTTTTGTATCTATACCGAACAAAAAATTCAGGAGGAAGGAAAGTAGGGAGGAAAGAGAAAAGAAAAACGCAATACAAAATATGATATCCAGTTCTAAAATTTCTTGTGTTTTTAGGCCGAAGTAAAACAGTAAAGTGAAACAGCTAAACATTAAAGTGAAACAGCGAGACAGAAAACCAGAGTAGAAAACAGTGAAATGAAACAGTGCGACAGTGAAATTTACCAGCGAAACAGTAAATTAAATCAGTGAACCAAAACAGCATATTAGTAAAGTGAAACAGAAGTGAAATAGTGAAGTGAAAAGCAGCAAAACAGTGAAATGAAGCAGTGAGACAGTAAAATGAGTTAATACAGCAGTGAAATGAAACAGTAAATTAGTATAGTGAACCAGTGCAACAGTGAAATGAAACAGTAAATTAGTATAGTGAACCAGTGCAACAGTGAAATGCAACAGTAAATTAGTATAGTGAACCAGTGCAACAGTGAAATGCAACAGTAAATTAGTATAGTGAACCAGTGCAACAGTGAAGTAAAATAGCAAATTAGTTAGGTGAACCAGTGCAACAGAAGTGAAACAGTGAAACAGTAAAGTGAAAGTGTGAAACGTGATTCCTCAAAAGTGCAACCGATCCCTCGACTGAATTGCAGCATCGAATCAGCGAAATGGAACAAACAGAGACGACAAAGAAGGAGGAAAGAAATTGACGAAGGAAGAGGGAGAGGAGAAGGAGGAAGGGTGAAGGAGGAGGAGGAAGGGAAGGAAGAAGAGAAGAAAGAAAGAGGTGAAAAACAAGTGCTGTGTAACGAGTGTGACATAAACGAAGGAGGAGGAGGAGGAAGAGGAGGAGGAAAAAGAGGAGAAAAAAGAGGAGGGGGAGAAGGAGGAAGAGCAGGAGAAGGAGGAAGAGGAGAAGGAGGAAGAAGAGGAGGAGAAGGAGGAGGAAGAGAAGGAGAAGGAGGAAGAGGAGGAGAAAGAGGAAGAGGAGGAGGAGGAGAAGGAGGAAGAGGAGGAGAAGAAAGAAAAGGAGGAGAAGAAGGAAGAGGAGGAGAAGGAGGAAGAGGAGAAGGAGGAAGAAGAGGAGGAGAAGAAGGAGGAAGAATACAAAAAAGGGTAAAATAATAGAAAGAAAAAAAAATCGAAAAAAATATATAACAAATAACAGAAAACAAAATGAAAGAAAAAAGAAAAGAAATCAGCAAAAAAAAACTCGTAAATTCATATAATAAAAAAAATTAAAAGAAAAGAAGAAAAAGAAGATCAGATATTTTAGAGTAGGAAAAAAGAAGCCACATGAACACAGGGATCTTCTTATCAATACATAAAAAAAATGATGCAATAGAATAAAATAAAAAGACATTGAATTCTCTCATCCTCCAAGAATAACAAGATAAGAAGAGGAACTAGAGAGAGATAAGAGAGATAGAGAGAGAGAGAGAGAGGGTGATACGAGGTGGTAAATTGTGCTGAGGGAGGAGGAGGAGGAGGAGGAGGAGGAGGAGGAGGAGAGGAAGAGGAAGAGGAAGAGGAAGAAGAGGAGGAGGAGGAGGAGGAGGAGGAGGAAGAGAAGGAGGAGGAGGAGGAGGAGACACGTGGAGTAAGACGAGAGGACACCAGATAATAAAAAAAGATAAATACATATTCACTGATAAGACAGTTAGATAAGGATGCTGAAATACCCTTTTTAATAAATAGTCTCACTGCATACACAGGTGAACGAGGACTTCATTAACGACAGGTGGTGAAAAGACACTCAAAAACACACAAAGACACGATGCAGAAAGTCAAATTAAAATATAAAATCAAAACTCTTCAAGAAAAACCACGAAAAATGACTGAAGTAGATGGAAAAAAGTGACCCAAACAGAATATAAAACTACTACTACTTCAACTACCACTACTACTACTACTACTACTACTACTACTACAACTACTACTACTACCATGTCTGACACCTCCAAGAAAATTCGAGAAAATGACTGAAGTAGATGAAAAAAGTAAACCAAACATAATTTAAAACCACCACTACTACTACTACTACTACTACGACTACTACTACTACTACTACTACTACTACTTCTACTACTTCTACTACTACTACTACTACTACTACTACTACTACTACTATTACTACTACTACTAAAACTACTACTAAAACAACTAATGCAACTACTGCTACTAAAACTACTACTACAACTACAACTACTACCACAGCCATGTCTGCCACCTCCTACCGCCTTCACAAGTTTCTCACAGTACCGGAAACACTAAAAAACCTAACTGACAATATATTAGCGCAATGCAACGTCAATTTAACATCCCCCAAAACCCTGGAGTCAGCCTGCGACCTCTGCAACGCTACCGGGATCCGTACCGTGTGGGACGAGGGACTGTGTGACTATCCGCCAACACCAGGGTTCGATGCCACTGTGTACATATTCTACATCCTCATCCTAATCATCGCTGTGGTTGGGAACATTGGTGTTGTGTACATTGTGTGTTCATCAGAAAAAATGCGAACAGTCACGAATTATTTCATAGCGAACTTAGCCATTGGTGATTTATTCATGGCTATCCTATGTGTCCCATTCTCCTTTATAAGCACATTAATCCTGAAATTCTGGCCATTTGGAGGACATCTATGCGTAGCAGTGAACTATCTCCAAGCGGTGTCAGTTTTCGTGTCAGCCTATACGTTAGTGGCTATCAGCTTGGATCGATACCTGGCTATCATCTACCCCCTGCGACCTCGTATGACCCGCTGCCAAGCTAAGGTCATCATAGGAGCTGTATGGATCCTCTCCCTAGCCACTACCCTCCCAGTGGCTATATACTCTAGCTTAATCACACCTCCTTTGAACTTTTACCAACTCATGGGGCGACAAGCTTGCACGGAGGATTGGGGTGATGCCGTTGTTGCTATTGAGTGGAGCGTGGCATACAGCGTGGCCTTAATGCTACTACAGTACTTTCTGCCGCTGACTGTACTTGTTTTTACGTATTCCCGCATTGCTATGGTGGTCTGGGGGAAGAGGACGCTGGGAGAAACGCCAGCCAGAGGGGATAGGATAGCCAGGAGTAAGAGAAAGGTAAGTGGATTGTTTTGTGTGTGTGTGAGTGTGGGTGTGTGTGTGTGTCTGCGTATGTGTGTGTTGTGTGTGTGTGTGTGTGTGTGTGTCTGTGTATATGTGTGTTGTGTGTGTGTGTGTGTGTGTGTGTGTGTGTGTGTTGTGTGAGTGTGGGTGGGTGTGTGTGTCTGTGTATGTGTGTGTTGTGTGTGTGTGTGGGTGTGTGTGTGTGTTGTGTGAGTGTGGGTGGGTGTGTGTGTCTGTGTATGTGTGTGTTGTGTGTGTGTGTGTGTGTGTGTGTGTGTTGTGTGTGTGTGGGGGTGGGTGTGTGTGTGTTTGTGAGTGTGGGTGGGTGGGTGTGTCTGTGTATGTGTGTTGTGTGTGTGTGGGGGTGGGTGTGTGTGTGTGTGTGTGTGTGAGTGTGTGTGTGTATTGTGTGAGTGTGTCTGCGTATGTGTGTGTTGTGTGTGTGTGTGTGTGTGTGTGTTGTGTGAGTGTGGGTGGGTGTGTGTGTCTGCGTATGTGTGTGTTGTGTGTGTGTGTGTATGTATGTGTGTGTTGTGTTGTTGTGTGTGTGTGTGTGTGTGTGTGTGTGTGTGTGTGTGTGTGTGTGTGTGTGTGTGTTGGACGACATTGACAAGGGATTAGATTAAAGGGTAGGGAATGAGATGAGAGAGAGGAGAGAAGGAGAAGGAGTAGAGAGAGAGAGAGAGAGAGAGAGAGAGAGAGAGAGAGAGAGAGAGAGAGAGAGAGAGATTATCATGGGAGAAAACCTCCTGTCGATTTCTTTGATGTGCGTTTCTTTTTATTTTTCTCTCCTGGAACAATTAACACCAAAAATATCTATGCATGAAGTCAAAAATATTACTGAAACAACCAACTCTCTCTCTCTCTCTCTCTCTCTCTCTCTCTCTCTCTCTCTCTCTCTCTCTCTCTCTCTCTCTCTCGGTCCCACAACAATTTAACCAATAGGAAACAAGGATGAATCAGCCACAGCCAATCGCGTGACAGAACCAATATCCTCTCGACCAATCAAAATACGGTGCAGAAATTGCTCCAATAATGAAACACGAGGATTTTACACACACACACACACACACACAGACACACAGACACACAACACACACACACACACACACACACACACACACACACACACACACACACACACAATAATACGTCGTTATTATTGAACTTAAAAATCTAATCATTAAAGAATTTTTTGTTTCCCTCGTTCAATCTTTCATTCATACAATCGTTAATTAAACAAACTATTCCAATCAATTTTTTTACAAACTCAAAAGGGCTGACTCTCTTTCTCTCTCTCTCTCTCTCTCTCTCTCTCTCTCTCTCTCTCTCTCTCTCTCTCTCTCTCTCTCTCTCTCTCTCTCTCTCTCTCTCTCTCTCTCTCTCTCTCTCTCGTCTCACTATCGACAATTTTTTTTTACAATAGTCTATCCTCCTGCCCGTCACTGAATCCCACGAGGGATGATTAATTTCCGTTAGAGAGAGAAAGAGAGAGAGAGAGAGAGAGAGAGAGAGAGAGAGAGAGAGAGAGAGAGAGAGAGAGAGAGGAGAGAGAGAGAGAGAATGTAACAACAAACCTATAAACACAAAATCATTTCCACCATATTTCACCTCACAATCTCTCTCTCTCTCTCCCTCTCTTCTTCTCTCTCTCTCTCTCTCTCTCTCTCTCTCTCTCTCTCTCTCTTCTCTCTCTCTCTCTCTCTCTCTGTGATATTGCTTTCAAATTCTTTGCAAATGTTTCTTGTCTTTACTCTTTGAACTTTTTTCTAACCAGCCTTTCCATCCCTTGATTTATCTTCCTTTGATTTTCTTCTTCTCTCTTTTCTTCTTTCCTTCTCTCCTTTCTTTTTCTTCTTTCTTTTTTTCTTTCTTTCTTCTCTCCTTTGGTTTCTCTTCCTCTCTCTTCCTTTGGTCTACTCTTACTCTCTCCCTCTCTCTCATCCTTTGCTGTTCTCTTTCTCTCCTTCTCTCCTTCTCTCTCTCTCCCTCTCTCTTCCCTTTGTCTAGAAATGTGTAAGAAACCTCAAGTCATTCCCTGCAGCCCTTTCAACTCTTCCTCAGGTCATTTCAGCAGCGAGGTCAAGGCATTTAAACCTCTATTACGAGTCTAACTTTGTCCTTACTTTTTGGCGGTCGCTTCCCAGGTCAATTTGCACGAATTTTCCAACTTAAATTTCTTTCATATTTTTTTTTTTTTTTTTTTTTTTTTTGGTTTTCTACACTACGTAACCCCTTCACGCCCAGATCTTTCCTCTGCTATAAAAGATTGTATGTTTTCGAGCCATAAAATTACGAAAAGTCACTGCATATACCAAATTAGTTAGTGGACAAGGATACTAAACAGGTCATAGCTATAATAAATTGCTTAGTCACTAAAAATCGTCTCATGGCACCCAAATTACAAAGGAAATAACGTTCTGGGCGTGAAGGGTTACACTTACTTTATTGTGTTCATACTTTTCTATTTTATACTTTTGTAACTTTAGATTATTTTTTTCTACACTAGTTACTTGAAATGACTTTACTTTATTTTTTTTCTTCTTTTATTAAACCCTTGTATTTTGTTTGATACTTTCTACTTTCAGTATTATTGTCTTGGTCGCTGCAGTACTGTAACCCCTTGAGGCCCAGAACGTAATATATATTGTAATTTCAGTACCATTAGACGATTTTAATGAGTATGAGTAATATTTTATAGATAATGACCTGTTTAGTATCCTTGCCCGTTAGCTAATTTGGGATATTTAGTTACTTTTCGTAATTTTATGGCTGACAACAGACCATTTTATGTAGCCAAGGAAAGATCTGGGCGTGAAGGGTTTACTTTATTTTCATTTTCATTTTTCGGTTTTTTTCTTTCATTTATTGCTTCTATTTTTTATTTTGGTTTCGGAAGGACAGAACCTGAAGTAGTTAGTAGTAGTAGTAGTAGTATAGTAGTTAGTAGTAGTAGTAGTAGTTGTAGTAGTAGTATAGTAGTAGTGGTATAGTAGTAGTAGTAGTTAGGTAGTAGTAGTGAGTAGTAGTGAGTAAGCTAGTATAGTGTAGTAGTAGTAGTAGTATGTAGTAGTGGTAGTAGTAGGTAGTAGTAGTAGTAGTAGTAGTAGTAGTATGTAGTAGGTAGGAGTAGTAGTAGTAGTAGTAGTAGTAGTAGATAGTAGTAGTAGTAGGTAGAGTAGAGGTAGTAGTAGTAGTAGTAGTATGTAGTAGGTAGTAGTTAGTAGTAGTAAGTAGTAGTAGTAGTGTAGTAGTAGTAGTAGTGTGTAGTAGTAGTAGTAGTAGTAGAGTAGTAGTTAGTAGTAGTAGTAGTAGTAGGTAGTAAGTAGTAAGTAGTAGTAGTTAGTTGTAGTGTAGTAGTAGT
>JACEEZ010004627.1:101614-104114 GCA_016584305.1 Chionoecetes opilio | reverse complement strand
GGGTTACACTTACTTTATTGTGTTCATACTTTTCTATTTTATACTTTTGTAACTTTTGATTATTTTTTTCTACACTAGTTACTTGAAATGACTTTACTTTATTTTTTTTCTTCTTTTATTAAACTCTTGTATTTTGTTTGATACTTTCTACTGTCAGTATTATTGTCTTGGTCGTTGCAGTACTGTAACCCCTTGAGGCCCAGAACGTAATATATATTGTAATTTCAGTACCATTAGACGATTTTAATGAGTAGGAGTAATATTTTATAGATAATGACCTGTTTAGTATCCTTGCCCGTTAGCTAATTTGGGATATTTAGTTACTTTTCGTAATTTTATGGCTGACAACAGACCATTTTATGTAGCCAAGGAAAGATCTGGGCGTGAAGGGTTTACTTTATTTTCATTTTTCGTTTTTCGGTTTTTTTCTTTCCTTTATTGCTTCTATTTTTTATTTTGGTTTCGGAAGGACAGAACCTGAAGTAGTAGTAGTAGTAGTAGTAGTAGTAGTAGTAGTAGTATTAGTAGTAGTAGTAGTAGTGTAGTAGTAGTAGTAGTAGTAGTAGTAGTAGTAGTAGTATAGTAGTAGTAGTAGTAGGAAGAGGAGGAGGAGGCTGAAGTAGTAGTAGTAGTAGTAGTAGTAGTAGTAGTAGTAGTAGTAGTAGTAGTAGTAGTAGTAGTAGTTGTAGTAGTAGTAGTGGTAGTAGTAGCAGTAGTAGTAGTTGTAGTAGTAGTAGTAGTTGTAGTAGTAGTAGTAGGAAGAGGAGGAAGGAGCTGAGTAGTAGTAGTAGTCGTAGTAGTAGTTAGCTAGTAGTAGTAGTAGTAGTAGTAGTAGTAGTAGTAGTAGTAGTTGTAGTAGTAGTAAGTAGTTTGTAGTAGTAGTGTAGTAGTTAGTAGTAGTAGTAGTAGTAGTAGTAGTAGTAGTAGTAGTAGTAGTAGTATAGTAGTAGTAGTAGTAGTAGTAGTAGTAGTAGTAGTAGTAGTAGTAGGAAGAGGAGGAGGAGGCTGAAGTAGTAGTAGTAGTAGTAGTAGTAGTAGTAGTAGTAGTAGTAGTAGTAGTAGTAGTAGTAGTAGTATATAGTTTAGTAAGTAGTTAGTAGTAGTAGTAGTACGTAGTAGTAGTAGTAGTAGAGTAAGTAGTAGTAGTAGTAGTAGTAGTAGTAGTAGTGTAGTAGGTAGTAGTAGTGTAGTTGTAGAGTAGTATAGTGAAGTAGAGTGAGTAGTAGTAGTAGTAGTAGTATAGTAGTATAGTAGTAGTATAGTAGTAGTAGTAGTATAGTGTAGTAGTAGTAGTAGAAGAGAGGAGGAGGTGATATTGTAGTGTAGTGTAGTAGTAGTAGTAGTAGTAGTGAGTATAGTAGTAGTAGTAGTAGAGAGGAGTGAGTAGTAGTGTAGTAGAGAGAGGAGGAGGAGGCTGAGTAGTAGTGTAGTGTAGTGGAGTAGAGTAGTAGTAGTGAGTAGTAGTATAGTAGTAGTAAGTAGTAGTAGTATGTAGTAGTAGTATAGTAGTAGTAGTAGTAGTAGTAGTTTAGTAGTAGTAGTAGTAAGTAGTAGAGTAGTGAGTAGTAGTAGTAGTGTATGTAGTAGTAGTAGTAGTAGTGTAGTAGTATAAGTAGTAGTAGTAGTAGTAGTAGTAGTAGTAGTGAGTGTAGTAGTAGTAGTATTAGTGTAGTATAGTAGTAGTAGTAGTGTAGTATGGTAGGAAGGGGAAGTAGTAGTAGTAGTAGTAGTAGTAGTAGTAGTAGTGGTGAAGAGTAGTAGTAGTAGTAGTATTTAGTAGTAAGTAGTAGTAGTAGGTTTGAAGTATATTAAATGTTGTTGAATTTTCCTCTTATTTTCTTTTTAATTAATACGATTTGCAAGAACAGTTTGAAAATTCACTTCCATGTATTGCATTGTGTTGCGCGTGTGGGTATTCCAGTAGTATTGAATTGCGCGAGTCTTTCTTGTGTTGCAATTAGTTCAGTTCTGGTCAATTCAGTTACGGATGATTCATTTCAATTCGGTTACGGTTATTTCGAGTTCGGTCATTTCGGGTCCGGTTTAAGTTCGTTTATGTGAATTCTCTGGAGGATTTTATTTTTATTTTTCCCTTTTCCTTTTTTTTTTTTCTTTCTTCTTTTCTTTCTTTCTTTCTTTCTTTCTTTCATTCTTTCCCCTTTTTTCCCTTTTGTTTCCCTTTTTCTATTTTTCTTTCTCTCTTCCTCCCAATATCAGATCTTTTTTCAACTTTTTCAATTAACCCCTTGAGACCCAGAACGTAATTTCCATTGTAATTTGGGTACCATTAGACGTTTTTTAGTGACTATAACAATATTTTATACCTATGGGCCTGTTTATATCCTTGTCCATTAACTAATTTGGGGATTTTCAG
The DNA here is from genome assembly GCA_016584305.1 of Chionoecetes opilio. Classification (NCBI taxonomy): domain Eukaryota; kingdom Metazoa; phylum Arthropoda; class Malacostraca; order Decapoda; family Majidae; genus Chionoecetes; species Chionoecetes opilio. The sequence goes on along the minus strand of JACEEZ010004627.1, from coordinate 101,740 downwards.
TTACTTTTCGTAATTTTAAAGGCTGACAACAGACAATTTATTATAGCAAAGGAAGATCTGGCGTGAAGGGGTTAACTTTAATGAAGATATAGTTTTTTTTCTCTCTCTCTCTCTCTCTCTCTCTCT
>JACEEZ010004627.1:87500-97510 GCA_016584305.1 Chionoecetes opilio | reverse complement strand
AAAATGGGGGGGGGAAAAAAAAAAAGGAAAGAAAAAAAACTCAATGGAAAAAAACCAAAAAATTTTCCCCCCCCAAAGGTTTCCCCCCCCCCCCCCCCCCCCCCCCCCCCAAATGGGAAAAAAAAAATTTTCTAAAAGGAAAAAAAAGGTTTTTTTTTTTTTTGAAAAAAGTTCCCCCCGGTTTTGGGTTTAAAAAAAGGGTTTTTTTTTTTTTTTTTTTTTTTTTTTTTTTTTTTTTTTTTTTTCCCCCCCCCCCCCCCCCCCCCCCCCCCTCCCTTTTTTTTTTTTTAAAATAAAAAAAACCTTACTAAAGGAATTTTCTCCCCCAAAAGGAAACCTCCTCTTCCTCTCCCCTCTCTCTTCTCTCTCTCTCCTCCTCTCTCTCTCCTCTCTCTCTCTCTTCTCTCTCTCTCTCTCTCCTCCCCTCTCTTCTCTCCTCTCTCTCTCTCTCTCACAAAAGGGAAACTCTCACTCACAAAAGGAAAAACTCACTCTCACTAAAAAAAACTCACTTCATTAAGGAAACTTTTCCCCTCTCTCTCTCCCCTTCCTCTCTCTCTCTCTCTCTCTCTTTTTTTCTCTCTCTTTTCCCTCCCCTCTCTCTCCCCCTTCTTCTCTCTCTCTCTCCTCTCCCTCACAAAAGGAAATTTCTAAAAACTAAAGGAAACTCTTTCCCAAAAAAACTCTCTCCTCTCCTCTCTCCTCTCTTCTCCTCTCTCTCTCTCTCTCCTCTCCTCTCCCTCTCTTCTCCCCCTCTTCCTCTCTCTCTCTCTCTTTTTCTCTCCCCCTCTTCTCTCTCTCTCTCTCCTCTCTCCTCTCTCTCTCCCCTTCTTCTCCTTCCTCTCTCTCCTCTCTCTCTCCCCTCTCTCTCCCCTAAAGGAAATAAGAAAATCAAGTTAAAGGAAGATAATATTAAAGTTGTAGGATGAGAACAGAGAAAAATAAATAGATAATTAATAAAACATATATAAAGGGATAAAACAGGAGAAAAGGATAAGGGAGTGCGCCGTTTTAAACCCTTGAGACCCAGAACGTAATTTCCATTGTAATTTGACCACCATTAGACGATTTTTAGTTAATATAAGCCATGTTATATAAATCTGACTTGTTTAGTATCCTTGTCGACTAGCTAATTTGGTATATTCAGTTACTTTTTGTTATTTTATTGCTAACAACAGACAATTTGTTATAGCAAAGGAAATATCTGCGCTTGAAGGTTTACTACTGCAACGGAGACGCGTTTTGCTATGTTGATTGTCATCCTCAGAGCTATCAAGAAATACACTGCATACTTTTATTTTCCATCTACTTATATACACCGCAACTTATGAAGGAATTCTGCTCTTAGAGAGAGAGAGAGAGAGAGAGAGAGAGAGAGAGAGAGAGAGAGAGGACGAGAGAGAGAGAGAGAGAGGAGAAGAGAGAGAAGAGAGAGAGGAGAGAGAGAGAGGAGAGAGAAGAGAGGAGAGAGAGAGAGAGAGAGAGAGAGAGAGAGAAAAAAAAGGGGTCCCAACGAAAACAAAACAAAAAACTATATAAAGAAAGATAAGAATTGTCAAAACTGTCTTCCTCTTCCTTTTCCTTCTCCTCCTCCTTGTCAGTAGTATCTTTCACAGAACCACAAATGCTTTTCACATGTAGCTTCGCCTTTGTTGCTTCTACATCTGGCATCTACCTATACATACAACACAAATAACGAAGGAATTATGCTCCTCTTCCTCTTCCTTCTCTTCCTCCTCCTCCTCCTCCTCCTTGTCAGTAGTATCTTTGGAACCACAAATGCTTTTCACATGTAGCTTCGCCTTTGTTGCTTGCCGCCGTCAATGATTCTCCAGCGCCAAAGTTACTCAGTCTCTTGATCAAAGCGAAATAATTGAGTTTCCTGCCGCCGGTGTGTGCTTGGCGTCGTCTTTCACAACTCAAACACCAAAATTGAGCTTCATTTTCACCGCCACTCACAACAAAGCGTTCAAGTCTGCCCGTAAAAAAAAAAAAACTCCATTCCTGTAAAGTCAAATATTCGTAGTTTTGACCCTTTTTTCTGTTTTTTTTTTTATATCCATAGTACTTTTTTGATATTTTTTTTCGTTGGTACCCCTTCTCTCTCTTCTCCTCTCTCTCTCTCTCTCTCTCTCTCTCTCTCTCTCTCTCTCTCTCTCTCTCTCTCTCTCTCTCTCTCTCTCTCTCTCTCTCTCTCTCTCTCTCTCTCTCTCTCTCTCTCATAGTGGTCAGATCGGTACTGTTTATCATCCCCAGATCAGACATCCCCCCCCTCCAACTCCCCCCCCCCCTCCCCCCTTATCGTTACCCAAGAAATGCTGTGATTCGATGCATTACCATTCCCACTTTCTTCTTACCTCGTCTTACCCCGAACGACTCAAGTTTCCTAATACAGAGTCTTCCCTACGCTCGAGAACACTGCTAAGACGGCGCTCAACCACCACCATCCCCACCATTAGCAGGCAACACCAATGTACAGGACTTTTGTTTAATTCACTCCACCGACGAAGTTTTCCTTGATCATGCTCTCCAACCTCCTTTACTCTCTTTTTTCTCTCTCTCTTCTCTCTCTCTCTCTCTCTCTCTCTCTCTCTCTCTCTCTCTCTCTCTCTCTCTCTCTCTCTCTCTCTCTCTCTCTCTCTCTCTCTCCTTCCACTTTCCAATCGGTTCCGAGTGTGATGTCTGATAATAGCATCGGGCTTACTGTATGAAGAAATTGGCATTGCCAGTAGAAGGGAAAAGTTTACGCACTAAGAGGTCGTTTCTAAAGGTGTCCTGACCGTCAACGCCTCTCATCCAAATGCCTTACCTGCGCCGCCACACACACACACACACACACACACACACCACACACACACACACACACACACCACACACACACACACACACACACACACCACCCACACCCACACACCACCCCACACCCACCACACCCCACCCACACCACACACACACACACACACACACACACACACACACACACACCCCTGCAGGTAAAGATGCACCTTTATCCTTTCCTGGATGCTCACCTTTTCTACTTTCTTATTTCCATTATTACCATTATAACATTCACACACACCTTCGGTTCTAATTTTTTACAAGGGGTAAGGGGTCTTATTATTTTTGGGAGAACGAACGAAGAGAGAAGACCAAAGAGACAAGAGACGAGAGAAGAAGAAAACAGAAAAAAAAGAGAAGAAGAGAAGAAGAAAAGAAGAGAGAAGAGAGAGAAGAAACGAACGAGAGCAGAGAAAGAGAGAAGAAGAGAGAAAGAAGCAAGAGCACAGACCAGAAGAACAAAAGAAACAAAACAAAAAACGAGGGGGGGGAATGTATGCTAGTGGATTACAAACTTTTTATTTTTTTTCAAAATTTCTCACCTCTCCTCTACCTTGTGAGGCATGCATTAATCTTAAATTATATTTTCCACCTTTGTGCTGCTACTCTAATGCCTTCACTCATACTCTTAACACCTACATCACAACAACGCCCTAGCTACTACCACTACACTACTACACACTGACTATCTCCTTGAAAAAACAGAATCTCAACAACAAGAAAATCCAACCTATCTTTCACGTTCCATTCATACAATAACAAATAAATGACATATATCATATTATGAAGGAAAGTAGGTCGTGATTAAAGAGTGCATGATTAGTTTCAAAATATTTGCGTTGATGACAAAAACACAATATTAGTTTATTAAAATAGAATCATAGTCAGTCTGAATGGGTATTTTAAGTAGTAGGGGATTATATTTGAGTGAGGAGAGAGAGAGAAGAGTAGAGCAAGTAGTCAGAGAGAGAGAGGAGAGTGGAGAGAGGAGAAAAGAATGGAGAAGAAGGAAGAGGAAAGGGAGGAGAAGACGACGGGGGATGTAGGCAGGTATGGAGTTACATACTTTTATTTTTTTATTCATATTTTCTCTGCTCTTTCTCGTACCCTTGTGTGGCATTTGCATGTTAATCTTATGAATGTATTATTTTTCCTTCCTTTGTGTTGCTACTCTATGCCTTCTACTCTTACTCTTACCTACATACATACATACGCGTCGTTATGCTACTACTACTACTACTACTACTATCTGACTATCTCCTTGAAAAAACAGAATCTCGTAAGAAAGATATGAAAAATAATCCTAACCTATCTTTTTCAACGTTCATTCATTACAATAAAGAAAATTAATAATGACATATATCATATGTATGAAGGAAAGTAGGTATGCGTGAATTAAAGAGTGAGTGAATTAGTGCAAAAATGAATTTGCGAGTGAATGACAAAAACAAACAAAAATAGGTGAATGAAAAATAGAATCAATCAAGTCAGTCAGTGAAGGGGAAAGTTAGAGTCAGTAAGTGGGAGAGTAAATAAGTGAGTGAGGAAGCGAGCCAGAGAAGTAGTCAGTCAGTCAAGTTAGTCAGTGAGCCAGAAAGCAAGTGAGTGAGTGAGTGAGAGGGGAAGCGAACCACATACATATGGGGAGTTTTCAAAGCTAAGCCGCCAGATGTCTCTCGCGCTCTCATATCCTCTGCCCTTTGAGCCTGAATGATCTATCATTTACCGTACATTCCCTGTACTTTTTCGGGACATATCAGAATTACCCTTCAATACAACAACTGAAACAGTTCTTAATAAAAAATGTAGTTTATCATTTTATTTGTCTGCAGTGGATGAAAATATTGGCAAAAGAATTGAATATTTGAAAACTCAATCTTTAAAAATCGTCTTTTCATGAAAACACAAAAGTTCAAGCAGAATGAGGCTTCAGGAAATATCTACTTGTAGGTAAGCATTCACAGAGTACCTGTTTTATGTGTATATGTCTCTCTTACGACGAAAATATAACCAAAACACAGTGTGGCGTTCAGCATCTCCACAGAAACCATCCCGCCTTCAGGATCTGCTATAGCTCACTTTCCTGTTGTCATCACACACTCAGCACCGCCGCTCCCTTATACCTCACGGCTCACATACCTGATACTCCTAACCCCTCAACCCCAGAGGCTGTCATCCTAACTCATCTAATATCATCACCCGCTGATCTCTTCACACTGTCTGTCCTCTACTGGAATATTCGCGGCATCCGCTCCCACATACCGGAGACTCGTCTCCTTATTTCGTGTTCTGAGCTTCAAGTTATGCTGCCTCCGAAAACACTTTCTTATTTACCCCCATATCCTGATTTCGAATTATGATTTTGTTTCCTCTTATTGCCTTGTTTGTCCTCCAGAAAACAACCCATATGTTTTTCTAAACGTAAATTCTCACTCTACTGAACTCATTGTCTTTAAATTAAGACTCCCTGTTTCGCACTTACTGATTTAGTCTTCTTCCTCTAACAGATAAACCTGTTGACATAGCATAAACCAGAGGACTATAGGGTATTCAGAGGGAATTAAGCGTTGATTGATTGATTCAGAGAGAAGGGGATTGAGGGGGAGGTACGTGGCGGCGGAGCTATTTAGTAAACAAACATTTCTACTGTCTTGCATACAGGACTGTCATTGAGGTGCCAAACACTTTAAATTACTTCTTGTTTAATGTTCGTCGTAAGAGAGACATATACACATAAAACAGGTACTTAGTGAATGCTTACCTACAAGTAGATATTTCCTGAAGCCTCATTCTGCTTGAACTTTTGTGTTTTCATGAAAAGACGATTTTTAAAGATTGAGTTTTCAAATATTCAATTCTTTTGCCAATATTTTCATCCACTGCAGACAAATAAAATGATAAACTACATTTTTTATTAAGAACTGTTTCAGTTGTTGTATTGAAGGGTAATTCTGATATGTCCCGAAAAAGTACAGGGAATGTACGGTAAATGATAGATCATTCAGGCTCAAAGGGCAGAGGATATGAGAGCGCGAGAAACAGGCTTGAGCGTGAGCTTATTAGAAAACTCCCCATTCTAGCCCACGTTTTGCCTCGGGTATAACGGACGGGGTAATCACCAATCCCTCCCTCGTCACTGTCATCGTCACTGTCATCGTCACTATCATCGTCACTGTCATCGTAACTATCCTCGTCACTGTCATCATCACTGTCATCGTCACTGTCATCGTCACTATCATCGTCACTATCATAGTCACTATCATCGTCACTGTCATCGTCACTTTCATCGTCACTATCATCGTCACTGTCATCGTCACTATCATCGTCACCATCCTCGTCACTGTCATAGTCACTGTCATCGTCACCATCCTCGTCGCCTCTCTCATTGCCTTCATCAGTGTCGGTCAAGATCACAGGACAACGCAAACGTCCATTTCCACCCTTGTATTCCTCTCGCTGACTCGGTGTTTGCGCAATTTGTATGTGTGTGTGTGTATGTGTGTGTGTGTGTGTGTGTGTGTGTGTGTGTGTGTGGTGTGTGTGTGTGTGTGTGTGTGTGTGGTGTGTGTGTGTGTGTGTGTGTGTGTGTGTGTGTGTGTGTGTGTGTGTGTGTGTGTGGTGTGTGTGTGTGTGTGTGTGTGTGTGTGTGTGTGTGTGTGTGTGTGTGTGTGTGTGTGTGTGTGTGTGTGTGTGTGTGTGTGTGTGTGTGTGTGTGTGTGTGTGTGGGTGTGTTGTGGTTGTGTGTGTGTGTGTGTGTGTGTGTGGTGTGTGGTGTGTGTGTGTGTGTGTGTGTGTGTGTGTGTGTGGTGTGTGTGGTGTGGTGTGGGTTGGGTGGCTTGTGCTTTGGTTTTTGCTGGGTATAACGGACGTGTGGGTTTTGCTTCGTCATGTCATGTATGTCATCGTCTGTGATGTGTGTATCGTGATTCTTGTCTGTTTTCTGTCATGTCATGTCATCGTCATTCATCGTATGTGTGTCGCTATGTGTGATGTTGTCTTTTCGGTATATTGTACTGTCTGTGATGTTCATGTCACTGTGTTGTCGTAGTCACTGTCATGTAGCATCTCGTCGCCTCTTGTTGTGTTGTGTGGTCGTAGTGTGGTGTTTGTGTGGTGTGTGTGTGTGATCGGTGTGTTTGCGTTGTTGTGTGTGTGTGTGTAGTGTGTGTGTGGTGTGTGTGTGTGTGTGGTTGTGGTGTGTGTGTGTGTGTGTGTGTGTGTGTGTGTGTGTGTGTGTGTGTGTGTGTGTGTGTGTGTGTGTGTGTGTGTGTGTGTTTTCCCTGCAGCCTTTTCTCTTCCCTTTCCAAGTCTGTCTAGTATTCTTTTCTCTCTTAATCTCCTTTTTTTCTTTTCCCTTTTCTATCGTTTTATCTTTTCTTTTCCTATCATATTGATCTTTTTCTCCCTCTTTCTTCTATTTTTCGAATTTTTCCAATTCAACTCCTTCGTTTTTTTCTATCATTTGTTTTATTTGTATTTATTTGAAGCTTATCAGTTTGATTTCATATTCTTCTTTCTTTTTAATACATTTATTGGTTACTTCTCTCCTCCCCTTCTCCTCCTTCATCACTCTCCTCTTGCCTTTCTTCTTCCTACCTTTATCATCTCCTTCCTTCTTAATTCTCTCCTTAGTTTCCATTTTTCTCCCATTTCTCCTTTCTTTCATTCTTCTTTCTAGCCTTGTCTTCTTCCTAACTATTTTCTGCTTCCTAGTCTCATCTTTTTCACCCCTTCCTCTTCTTCCTTTCCCTCCTAGTCTTCCTTCTCTCATCTTCCTTCCCCCATGCTATTCTTCCTACCCTCCCTTTTTTTCCTATCTCTCTTCTTTCCTCTCTTCCTTTCCCCCTCTTCTTCCTACTCCCTCCCTTCTTCTTCCCTATTTCATCTTCCTTCCCCATCCTCCTCTTCTTATTCTCTCCCCTCCCCCTTCCCTATTTCCTCTTCCTTCCCCATCCTCTTCCTAACCTTCGTCATCTTCCTTCCTTCCTACCTTTCCTCCCTACCCCTCTTCTCCTAGGTCAAGTTTAGGTCGCCCCACGCGTGTCAGAACATAAACAACCTGCAAAAGATCCTCTCACACCGTAACTCAAGGAACTCAAGACCACGCACAGTACACCACGCACGGTACGCATACTCCCGTTTTCTGGAACAGTATGTGGCATTTACTCTTGAACACTCAGGTTAGGTTACGTTATGTTACGGTTAGGGTAAGTTATGCTTCCTAGAATAAGTTTGGTAAATTTGTGTGGGAATCACGATGAGGGTATTTTCGAGAAGTTCCTATGGTTAGTTTCGGAGCTACAGCCAAGCGTCTTCACTCGGAAACCACATACTCGCATAGAGAACGGGAATATGCCCATTGCCCACGGGACACCACTACGAACGCTTTCACGCACGTATATATACGGACCTAACCACCACGGGCGCACGAACACATTGATACACGTACAACTTTCTTCATTAATTCAACCTGTGCTTAGTTCTTTGTTTCCTTATCTGACTCTTCTTTTTTCTTTCCTTCATTCGTTCTCTTATATCTTTCCTTCCTTCCTTCCTTTAGACATGATATGCATAGTTCCTTCTTTGCTTCCTTCTTTCATTCATCATTTCTTCCTTCCTTCCTTCCTTCATTCGTTCTTATATATCTTTCCTTCCTTCCTTCCTTTACACATGATATGCATAGTTCCTTCTTTGCTTCCTTATTTGACTCATCTTTTTCCTTCCTTCATTCATTCGTTCTCTTATATTTTTCCTTCCTTCCTTTTTTAGACATGATATGCATAGTTCCTTCTTTGCTTCCTTCTTTCATTCATCATTTCTTCCTTCCTTCATTCATTCTCTTATATCATTCTTTCCTTCCTTTTACACATGACGCCCCGCTGGAAATATATTCAGACTTCATTTTTTTCCCCGCCACTATATATATATATTTTCCCTCCAGTTTTCCTCTTTGAAGGGTTTATGAATACAATGTAATTTTTTTGAAACGAGAGTAGACTGAAATTTTACTTCCTTTTTTTATTTTTTCATTTTTTCTCTCTCCTCTTCGCTTCTCTTTTCCTCTCTCGTTTGATTTGCTAATATGATGAAGGATTTTTTTTCTTTTGAGAGGGAAGAAAAGAGGGGTAGAAGAATTTTTTTGTGGGGTTCTTTTCTTTTATCACTTTGGGTTATGAATATGATTGCATTTTTTGAAGGGAAGTAACACTATTTCTATATTTTTTCAAACTGTTTCCTTTTATCTTTTCTCTTTCGAATCAGGAATGTAATGACGTTTCTAGTGTGGAGGAGGAGGTAGAGGAGGAGAAGGAGGAGGGTGGAGGAGGAGGAGGAGGAGAAGGGGTATGAGGAGGAGGCAGGACATAGACAGACGTTGGAAATGCCTCATCTATTTCACTCATTTTTTCTCCCGCATCATATTGTCTTTTCACGGAGATCAATGAATGTAGAATTATGTAGCTTTACTTTTTAACACATTCCCATGACGGACTATAAAGCTTCCCGTGTCCCGTTTTCTTTCGCAGATCCTAACACAAAGGTATTATTTCAGGGTAGACTTTGATGTGATTGGTATAAGCATTGAATGTTTTATGTAGTATATTTATGTAGTGTGTAGATATGTATGTAGTAGTTTTTATGTGTTATATTTAGTGTGTAGATATGTATGTAGTAGTTTTTATGTGTTATATTTAGTAGTGTGTAGATATATATGTAGGTGAGACCCGTTTATGTGATAAATAGTAGTGTGTAGAAGTTATATTAGGAAGACAGTACGGATGAGAAAAGCTTGAAAGAAAGGTTATTAGGAACAGTAGTTTTATGTATTTAGAAGAAAGTAGTGATGGTGTGTTGAGAGAGAGAGAGAGAGAGAGAGAGAGAGAGAGGAGAGAGAGGAGAGAGAGAGAGGAGAGAGAGAGAGAGAGAGAGAGAGAGAGAGAGAGAGAGAGAGAGAGAGAGAGAGAGAAAGACTGCAAGAGAGAGAGGAGAGAGAGAGAGAGAGAGAGAGAGAGAGAGAGAGAGAGAGAGAGAGAGAGAGAACTAATGTAATGTCCCCACCCCAAAAAAATTAGTTGAACTTACAAAAACCAACTAAACTAAACGAAACTTCACACAAAAAAAAAAAAACTGAACACAAAAGATTAATTTCAACTTTCGAACCTAAAACTGATATA
>JACEEZ010004627.1:60000-70000 GCA_016584305.1 Chionoecetes opilio | reverse complement strand
AGGCTACCTAGTCAGCTGCCTCGTTCCCTCGCAGTAACATGCGGCTGGGCACCCTGTAGAGACGCGCGCGGCGCCCCTGCGCTGCGACCCTCTGGATGAGGCCCAGGATGGTGGTGGTGAGCCGCACATTGTCCGCTGGCGGGCGCTGCTGCTGCAGGACCTGTAGGGCAGACCTGGAATCAAGGTGGACCACCACTGTTTCCTCCCGACGGTGACGGGCGTGCTCCAGGGCGTGCTGGATCACCACCACCTTCGTCTGCAGGGTGGAGCAGGGGTCGGGCGTCCTCCAGGGCAGCACCTCCCGCCTTGTGACCACAGCCGCGGCCGTCCTGTCTCTCTCAGGGTCGACTGAGCCGTCCGTGCAGTAGACGGCGCTGCTCGGGTTTCCCAGGATGTTTGCCTCGGCCACCACCCTCAGCGCGTGCTGCCCTAGCTCCTGCGGCACGCACAGCGCCTTGGTGGCCGGCAAGGCAGTGATGATGACCTCCGCTGTCGGGGGTTGCCACGGGGACGAACTACGTATAGGTGACGGCGCGGAGACGGGTCCTTCCTGCTGCAGCTGGATGAGGTGGAGCAGGTGGTTGGTAGCGTCGGTCGGCAGGCAAGTCCCGCCATGGTGGCAAGGTCCTGCCCTGCAAGGTCCTGCCCTGCCTGGTCCGTGGGAGGACAACACTTGGTGATCGCGAGTCCATGATCCGTTGAATTACACACACACACACACTACACACCACACACCACACACACACACACACACACACACTACTCGATTGCAGTGAAAAGGTCTCTTGTCCCCACGGGCGCGGCAAGACTGCCAGTGGCAAATGGAGCTTCTACAAGTATTGCTGATACCATTACAACACCCCAAACGACACCTCCACCTTACCCACCACCACCACCACCCACTACCCACTATTGCTGCCACTCCGGGCGGGGCGGTGGTGGTGGTGGCATAATCATCATTAAAACTAAAACGCAATCACAATTTTCATTCACATTACAAGATTATGGTTATGAGTGTCATTATAAAACTTTGGTGTTACGTACTGCTACTCTTTCTACTACTACTACTGCTACTACTACTACTACTACTACTACTACTACTACTACTACTACTACTACTACCACTGCTGATGTTTATGGTAACGCTGCCACCGTTCTCAAGTTTCACTAAAACTAATAATATTCGTTAACTCAATGTTATGGTCGCTGCTTCCACTTCTCACGTAACCACCATCACCGCCACCACCATTACTACTATCATCACCATCACTACTATCACTACCACCATCCTCCCCCTCCATCCACCACCATCATCTATCCCGCCTCAGGGAGCAGCCATCTTCACCATCAATATTCTCCCCTTTTCACCAGCGCGGCCGTCACCATCATTATCTGCCTCGGGTGTTACAAACAATCAAGGGGCCTTTCACCATCACCTTCTACACTATCATCACCCTCTCCTCCACTCATCACCACCACACGTTTCCCTCTCCCTCGCACCACCACCACCACCACCACCATTACCACATCGATCCGCCAAAAAGCCTCTTGAACCACTGCGATTCTGTGGTAATGAAATCTTGCAATGCTTTGTTAATTATTTACTTATTAATGCAACAGTATCGGGTGAAGTTTGTTTGCGGCTGCTTCCATTACCACCACGACCTTGAACCCTTACCAGACTTTAGTTCTTTGTAGTTTGTGTCCTCACGATGTCTTTAATAACCTTGTACTGATAAATAAATAGATGCGTGTGAAGTGAACGATTTTGAAAGATTATTTAAGTTCTTCAATACAAATAAAAAACCCACCTCGTTAAAGCACAAACGATACATTCATTAATCATGAGTTCACTCCCTCATGTCTGTATGTTATGTTGTTGTGTTTTTTTTCCTTCCGGTATGCCTTCGGATGAAAATAAAACTATTATTATTATTATTATTATGAATGTCTTAAATTTCCTTCTGCCTAGATTTCCCACAAGAGTTAATGTTTCATCGTCAGGTTAGTGAATCACGCGAGTTTATTTAGTTAAGTTTATTTACATCTCTTACAGAAAACAACAACTTATTGTAACCTTACATAATACCTTAAGTTAAACTACATACTTATACTAATCTTACATCTATACATTTATAAGAGATGAGCGGGCAGCAGGCCCGCCGCTGGATGTCACGAGCGAACTTCCTGTGAGCGAGGATCGTCCCTCGCTCACATGTTCCGCTATTGGGTAGTACGTGGTGCGCTCAGCGGAGGGGGAAGGGCGCTGCGCACCACTACCAACAAGCCGAGGCAGGTCCTCTAGTGCCCGCCGGAGCACCAGGGCGTGCCCTATCCTCGTCGGCCTCTGGTCCGCCGAACTGACATGACTCAGCTGAGCGTGGCTGGCCAGGACAGCAGGTAGTGCCTTAGTGGGTGTCGGGCGAGGTGGCCACAGTGGTCACAATGCCGACTCTCAAAATCGTTCCATTCAGCTCCTCCAGGGTGCGGATAGCCAAGCGGAGTCGGTGTGTGTAGCTTGACCTCGTCTGCCCTGGAAGTGGCGGGCGGGAAGCAGTGGAGCGGTAGGGCGGTGGCTTTGGCCATACCAGGCGTCTGCCGCGATGACGGCCTCCATCTCCGGTGTTGCTGCTCGGTGCTGTTGGCGGCAGCACGTCTTGGCCATCTCTTGCCCCTGCTGCTACCTTTGCTGGGTCAGAACGACGGCCGGTGACATGTAGGCCACCTGGTGACTGCGCGGGCCACCTCATAGCAGCCTCGTTCCCCCCGCAGCCCAAGTGGCTGGGCACCAGTTGAGCCGCACGTGACGCACTCCTGCGCGGCGATTCTTTGGGCGAGCCCAGGATATGTGGTGGTGAGCGCACGGTGTCGTTGGTGGGCCCAGCTGCTGCAGACTGTAAGGCAGACCTGGGAGTCGGAGTGGAGACCACCTCTCCTCCCGACGGGGTGGGCGTGGCTCCAGGCGTGCTGGCTTGCCACCAGCTCGTCTGCAGAGTGGAGCAGTGGTGGGCGTCCTCAGGACAGCAAATCCGCCCCGTGACCACCGCCGCGCCCGTCGTGCCTCTCTCAGGTCAAACTGAGCCGTCCGTGTAGTAGACGGCGCTGCCTGGGGACGTGGGCCTTGCAATCCCCCTCAGAGCGTGATGCCGCAGCTTCCACCCGGGTGCACAGCGCATACTGGCCGGTAGGTCCGGTGATGGAGACCTTCCACTGTCGGGGCTTGCCACGGAGGAGGAGCGACGTAGGAAGGCGGCAGGACGAATCGGGTCCTTCCTGCAGTAAGTATCCTGGTCGAGGTTCGAGCAGGGGGTTGGCGGCGTCGGCCACCCTCCCCGTAGCCAGGTGTTGCCAGCTGGACAGGTCATGCCCTTGTGGCAAGAATGGCCTAAGCTTTGTCTGTGCTTGCAGACTCTCTCACCTTATGAGGATCTGGCCAACCGACAGGCAAATCTGCTAGTCCTGTGTGGTCAAGGCACCAGCCGGGCCTCGCTCTGCATGACGCAGCCGCTGGTCCAGACGGGGCTGCCCCCAGCATTGGTCCTCATGGACCCGGTTTTGGATGAACCTCGATCCTCTTAGTTGGGTGGGTGACAGCGCGATGCCACCGGCGCGCTGTAGTCCACAAGCGCCGCGGACGGCTTGTACATAGAAAGAGTCGCCCCCAGCACAGCGTACGAGGCCCGGCGTGTGTCCTCGTTCAGGGCCCTCATAACATTGACTCTCGCCTGAGTCCTCTCACTCAGGTACTGACTGAGTGGTGAAAGTCAGAACCCGATCTATCCACAACCCGAGGGTACTGGTAGACGCGGGTTCCAGGGCAGAACCTGACGTCCTGCAACAGCAAGTGACAGTCCGGTGGTGGCGGCCTGGATGGTCATGGGCCTTGGACTTCTCAGCTGAGGATCTTCAGGCCCAGCTTCTGCAATTTTCACTGAACAAGGTCAAGTGCCTGCTGGGCCCTAACGATCCTGTCATCTCGACTGTGACAACCAGAACGAGGTTCTGGCGTAAGCTGAGAAGAGCCACGCCCTCCCGGAAACGGCAGGCTGACCAGCTGCTCCATTAGCAAGTTGAAGAGGGAGGGACCTGAGGATCCCGCCTGCGGCGTGCCGTTTCTCCAGCTCCCGGTGATAGGTGCGACCGGTTTTGCCCTGGAAACCTGGACCCTGGCTCCGCCTGTGCTGGTAGGTAGTTCCTCCTATCCAGGCGAGGAGTCGTCCCTGGATGCCCTTCTGCACCAGCGTAGGACAGGTGGGCGTGGAGCCGCAGGCCAGCTCGAACGCCTTCTCCAAGTCGAGGAACGCGAGGTAAGGGCGTGGCGGGATAGGTCAGGTCAGGTCAGGTCAGGAGTGTTGTGCCAGGGCGAGGTCACAATGCAGTCACGGGAGCCCTCAGTCCAGGGTCAAGATAAAGGCAAGCTCTCCCCTTCTCTCATTCCCATTCCTGTCCCATTCCCGTCCCTCCATCCCCATCCCTGCATCCCTTCCTCTCACCTTCCATCATCGTTCTAAAGTCTCCTCACCCCCTCATTCCCTTCATTTCCCCTCCTAACCAAGCTCTCCCTCAACAAACTCCCCTCAACCTCTCCCCTCTCGTTCCCATTCCCGCATCCCTTTCTGTCACCTTCCATAATCGTCTATCAGGCTCCTTACCTCCTCCTTCCCCTCTCACCCAAGCTCTCCCTCAATAAACTCCCCTCTCGTTCCCATTCCTGTCCCTCCATCCCCATCCCTACTTACCTTCTTGTCACCTTCCATAATCTTCCTAAAGGCTCTTCACCCCTTCCTTCCCCTCTCACCCAAGCTCTCCCTCAACCTCTCTCCTCTCGTTCCCGTTCCCATTCCCGTCCCTCCATCTCCATTCCCATCCCTGCATCCCATCCTGTCACCCTCTATTATCGTCCTCCACTCAGGCTCTTCATCCCCTTCTTCTCCCTCCTTTCCCCTCTCACCCAAGCATTCCCTCTCCCCTGATTCAGCCTCTCCAGCCCCTTCACAGCTCAGGGCCCTCAGGTTCCAGCCCTTCACAACCTCCTTGCCGCAACAACTCCTCCAGGGGCTCGTGGGACTCGCGCTCCGGCACCCAGGTCGCTTCCAATTAAGTCCTGCAATCCCGGCAATTTCCTGTTGACGGAGTTGCTTGCAGGTAGGAGTTGTGAGTCCTTCCTCAAGAGGCGTGAGAAGGAGAGAGATTGAGATTGAGATTGAGATTGAGAGAGAGAGAGAGAGGACGAGAGAGAAGAAGGTTGGGAAGGAGAGAGAGAGAAGAGAGAGAGAGAGAGAAGAGAGAGAGAGAGACCGAGAGAGAGACACGAGAGGAGAGAGAGAGAGAGAGAGAAAGAGGAGAGAGAGAGAGAGAGGAGAGAGAGAGAGAGAGAGAGAGAGAGAGTTATGAGAGATGAGAGAAATGTGAAAAGAGAGGCGAAAGAGATGTGAGAGAGAGAGATTTTGGAGAGAGAAGAGAGAGAGAGAGAGATGAGAGAGAGGAGAGAAGAGAGAGAGAGAGAGGAGAGAGAGAGAGAGAGAGAGAGTATAGGGGGGGGAGGGGAAGTAGCGCTGTCGTGTTGCTTCATCTTCCTTTAACCTTTCACTCCCCTATTGAATATCGATCCCGCCAGCCTCTTCCTCATGTGTTTTCCGCCAAACGACGCGGCTCAAGGGAGA
Organism: Chionoecetes opilio; assembly: GCA_016584305.1. Taxonomy (NCBI): domain Eukaryota; kingdom Metazoa; phylum Arthropoda; class Malacostraca; order Decapoda; family Majidae; genus Chionoecetes; species Chionoecetes opilio. Next base: position 64,337 of record JACEEZ010004627.1, on the reverse strand, counting down.
TTCCTTTCGCAGGCAACAAAAGAAAACAAAAGATTGGGTTCAGTTCACCGCGGGAAAGCTAGGGAGGGAGAACACAAACATCCCCACCGCGCAACACCCCGTCACCCCGGACCACCAGACGGAGACGGCCTCGAGGGACACACAGAGCCGCCCTCAAGACCGTCTGCCCCGCACGCTAGTCCCTGCATGTGGCCTCGCCCTCCCATTATTAAAGAGCAAGAATATTTGATGCTCAGACCTTATACTGGATGGGAAAACACGTGGCTGCCGGACGCTCCCTACCCTGACAGACGATGAAACCACGTTCCCCTCCCCCTTCAAGTGAATTATTTTGTATTAGACCTTCATGGACGTTAGATTGAGTTTAATTATCTATATACAATTAGGAGGGGAGGGATGGTCGACTGGTTAGCGTCTTGGAGGGGTAAACTTGATGTCCCGAGTTCCTGCCGGGGACAACTTTTTCGACCATCTTTAACGCGGTCGACAAGAGCCTGGTAGGTGAGCAGAAGGTCTCGAATTTAAGTCCTACCAAAGAGGAACTGTCAAAGTCATCGTCGAGTGGCCGAAGAAACCCGCATGCTGCATACCTGCTCTTGCGACTGCGACTACAAGTGCGGCGGAGGGAACACCAGGTGGCAGCATGAGCCTGTACTGAGGATCCAAACATCACTGAAAACAGGACCTCACCTATTTTTTTTTTTTTTTTTTTTTTTTACATTTGTGCCTATAGCGCCTGTAGGCAGTGGTGACCCAGGGCTCGGATGGTAGGCTCTGGAGGTTCACTTGAGGGCTCTGATCGTTGGTCCTCGCCCGTGGTGGCGCAGGCAGGATTCTTATAGTGACGCCTCTGATTAGAGGCTCATGCCGCCCCCTGTGTCCTACGATGCACTCGCATCCCGAAGGTAGAGTGATATCAGGGTGTGGTGTTCCTAGGCCACTCGACGGTGCAGGAAAGGTTTTGGGGTTTTATTTAGTCGGGGACGAACTCGGTTCACCGAGAACGCCAGCGGTTGACGCCTAACCCACTCCGCTACCGCCTCCCCAAATAGACCACAGGTGTCACTAAAAAAATCCAGCCTGCGCCACCACAGGCGAGGTCATCAACATCACAGCCCTCCAGAATGTGCAGGGCCAACCACGTGAACCCTCAAGGAAAAAATAATAGCCTACAGGCGCTATAGCAATTTTCGCATTAAAACAACATATTATAATAGCGACAAGAGACACAATCATTGGTAAACACTAAAAAACAACCATAATTACAATTTCTGCTGAATGTAAATAAGAGTATAAGCGATTAGTAGGGCTACACGACACACACTACCTCAGCCCGCCCAGCTATCGTAAGTGGTAAGTACACGACACACACTACCTCAACCCACCCAGCTATCGTAAGTGTAAATACACGACACATGTACTGTACGGTGTCGGTAGGGTATATATGGCAACACTCTTTATGGCAACTCGCCCCTTGACCTCTCCCTATAAATATTGTTGACACGTGACCCTCGGCCATTATCCGTGGTTCGGATCCCACGAAAAACTGTAGGTCCCTCCGCTATACGGAGTCCTTCTCCCCCTGTTCTCTCTTTGGTAAAAATAAAACAAAAACAAAACAAACACTTTTAATCTCAGACTTCTGTAACTATTTTTTTTCACTCATTTTTCCTCCTTGTGGTATGTTTGGAATCGGGGGATGGGGTTGAGAATGATGCCAGCCGCCCGTGCGGGGTGCCGTGGTGCTTGGGGGTGTGCGCGCATGCATGGTAGTGACAGAACAAGTAAAACTATAACCCAAAATCAAGACAAGTAACAAAAAAACAAAAAAAACACGATAAGAAGAAAGAAGAAAGACAAAAACAAGTCAAACCTGAAGAAAGAACAAGAAGATCAAACAAAAACTGAAGAACCCTGCGGTGGGCGGCGGATGTGGGCGCGGGGTTGTCTTGGGTGTGTCCGGGGTTCCATCTTTCGAGGCCCATGCCCTGCCAAGCCAAGATTTACCTTGCTGCCAAGCCGTCCCAGAGCGGTTTCTGTTTGCTCGTGCGAGTTGAGAAAACGTGTCCAGACCGACCCACAACAACATACAAACACGTTACAGCACCTGGGTTAAGCCCCGGAGACTTTTTCTCATACAAGCCTCCTTTCTCTCACCCATCTATTCTTCTCCCTGTCCCCACTTACTCCCTCCTGCTTTCTCTTTTGTTGATTTGAAACCCTCGGCCTCACTCAGTCCGCGCTCACTACTCTACTCGCATAGGTCACGTTCACGTTCCTCGCCTCTGGGCAGCCCACGTGGCTGCCCCAACATCTCCTGTACTGCTGTTCTGGACTACAATATATCATCTATCTACAATCTACAAGTTAAGTACTCATTATCATACGCCACTCTACTTAAGGAACACACGCTAAGACAATACACAGACCTTTGAACCCACACTTCCGAGCCTGCCGCTCGACCACAAGCTACCAAGGTAAAGCTACCCACCGCCACTCGCTCATCTTATGTTCCTGCTCTGCCTCTACTCATTATATTCAAGCAAGGTACCACCGTCCCGGTACACACACACTACCCCAACCCACCCTGCTATCGTAAGTGGTAAGTACACGATACACACTACCTCAACCCACCCAGCTATCTTAAGTGGTAAGTACACAACACACATTACCTCAGCCCACCCAGCTATCGTAAGTGGTAAGTACACGACGCACTACCTTAACGCACCCATCCACCGTCCAGCAGGCAAACAGCGGCAGGAGCAATCAGGCGCGGGATGTGCGACCGCTTCCGTGAACCCCAAGCAGCACTTCGCAGAACGCGTGAATGAATGTCGTGGGCAGGGCAGAACGAGGACGTGGAGGCGATGTGTGGGCGGGATGTGTGTGTGGGCGTGGGAAGAGAGGTGATACATTGTGTGTGTGTGCATGTGTGTGTGTGTGTGTGTGTGTGTGTGTGTGTGTGTGTGTGTGTGTGTGGTGTGTGTGTGTGTGTCTGTGTGTGTGTGTGTGTGTGTGTGTGTGTGTGTGTGTGTGTGTGTGTGTGTGTGTGTGTGTGTGTGTGTGTGTGTGTGTGTGTGTGTGTGTGTGTGTGTGTGTGTAAATGAGTGGGATGAGGAGGAGGCTTAACTACTATTACTACTACTACTTCTATTACTACCTCTACTACTACTATAACTACTACTATAACTAATATATATGACGTCCTAGATAAACTTGTTTGTAAACTACAGAGATGCTGCCCGAATAGCCGTATGGGCTGCTTACACAAATTATGTTATATAACTTTATTAACGTATGTATTATGGTAAGCATATTAAAGTGTTTCAAGTGTTTCAAGTGTTACTACTACTACTACTACTATTACCTCTACTACTACTATAACTACTACAATTACCTCTACTACTACTATAACTACTACTACCTCTACTACTACCACTACTACTACTACTACTGTCACTACTACTACTACTACTACTACTACTACTACTACTACTACTACTACTACTACTACTACAACCACCACCACTACCACTAATGATGACAGTAATGATAATAACAATGATTAATGATACGAGTAATTGAAATATTAATAATAATAATGATAACAGGAACAATAATGATGATGATTAGAATGACAGTAATAAATCATCAACATCATTAAAATGGAGGCGAAAAATGACGCCAAAAAAAAAAAAGTGAGGGGGGAAAATAGTAATTCCTCCCATGAAGAAATTTACGATGATTATAAACTTTCAGCGCGATATTTCACTGTTAATTTACAGGAGGAAAAAATGTGTCCAGTACCGAGATCCCCCTCCCCCCCAAATGTCCCTCCTGCCCCCCTGTACCTCCCTCCCTCCCTCCTACTCTTCCTTCTCTCTATCCCTCTCTCCTTCTGTCACTTCTCTCTATCCTCCCTTCTCTCCTTCTCTCCTTCCTTCTCTCCCTTCTCTCCCTCCCTCCTACTCTCCTTCTCTCCCTCCCTCCTACTCTCCTTCTCTCTATCCCTCCTTCTCTCTCTCTATCCCTCCTTCTCTCTCTCTATCCCTCCTTCCCTCTCCCTCCCTCCCTCCCTCCCTCCCTCCCTACCCCTCTCCCTCCCTCCCTCCCTCCCTACCCCTCCCTCCCTCCCTCCCTCCCTACCTCTCTCCCTCCCTACCTCCCTCCCTCCCTCCCTTCTCGTGTCCTGATGACGTCCTCAACTCATAAAAAAAAGTAAGAAAAAAAAGAACTTAGGTAATTTTATTCATATATCATTAATGTTTTTATTTTTCCGCCTTTTTTCATCATTCATAATGTATGCGTAAGATTCAGGGGTTGTGTTAAAGTGTGAT
>JACEEZ010004627.1:42500-55000 GCA_016584305.1 Chionoecetes opilio | reverse complement strand
GGGAACACTATTATTTTTACTTCACCAAATTATTTTTTTTCAATTGTAAGGTCAATTTCTTTTCAATAAGGAAATTTAAGTTTATTTTTCGATTTCGAGGTTACCCATATTATTTTTTCTTTTCTTTTTTACATCACATTTTTGTACATTTTTTACATCAATTTTTTCCTTATTTCTTTATTTAAATTAGGAGATTTAAGTTTCTTTTTCGATTTCGAGGTCACCCCTATTTTTTTTCTACTCATTTTTTTTACATCACATTTTTGTACATTTTTTACAACATTTTTTTAATCTTTTTTTCTTTATGTAATTAAGGAGGACAGGCGTGTGGGTTTAGTTTCGCCAGGCCTGAAGTTCCTAATGCTAGTTCAGTGTCGCACTTAAGAGGCTCCTCGCTCAGTGCAGTAATCAGAATAATCAGAATTCCAATTAGCAAGACGATACCATTCCCTTCTTCGGCTTCAGTGAGCGACGGGCGAAGTGGTGCGGGTGGTGGCGGTGGTGGAGGAGGTAGACGGGTGGGAGGGGGTTGTGTGGAGGTGATAGAGGTGGGGGCGGAGGTGGAGGCGATTGGTGGGGTGGGGGAGGCGATTGGGGTGGTGGGGAAGGCGGTGATGGAGGTGGGGGAGGCGATTGGGGTGGTCGGGAAGGCGGTGATGGAGGTGGTGGAGGCGATAAAGGGGGTGGTGGCGGAGGTGGAGGTGGTAGAGGTGGGGTGTATGAGGAAGACGAAGAGAGGATGAAAGAGGAATAGAGAAGATGGGAAGAAAGGGAGATGATAAGTGATGAGCTAAAAGTATACAGGGTGTACCGCGAGTTTCTGCAAATATTGATACAGGTGAAAGAACGTGTAACTCGAAGTAGAAAATGCTCTAGGGGAGAGCGGGGCAGGTTGCATCGAGGGTAGGTTGCATCATTGCCTCTAACTCGCATGTTATCACACGTACATCGTCTTAATACTACTACTACTACTACTACTACTACTACTACTATAAACTACTACTACTACAACTAAAACAATAATAATAATAAAAAAAGTTAATGCGAGTTAGAGACAATGATGCAACCTACCCTCGATGCAAGCTGCCTCGCTCTCCCCTATACACATAAGCTTTTTGAGACTTATAAAAGAATAAGTGATGAGTTAGAAGGCAATAAAGGGAGGGACAGGTAAGAAGTCAGGTAGGTCAAGTTAATTAAGGAAGTATAGTTAGCGAAAAGGAAAGTCCCCTAGGAAAATAGAGGGTGGATGAAGGCGATAGCGGTGGGGTGGGTGGGGAGGGGAGGGGAGGGGATGGATGGGATGGGGTGGTCTGGGGTGGTGGGGTGGGGGAGGTGTGGGGGCGCTGACATCTATACTTGCTGCCCTAAGGCTTGCGAATACAGGTTTTTTTTTACATCACAAAGGGTTGGCCAAGGACAAAGAAAAAAAGTAATAAAAACCGTCATAATCTCGGCGGGGAACAAAAGGGTATGGAAAAAAAAGGTTTATGTGAGAATTTTTTTTAAGGAGATAAACTATATGAATGAAAGTATTGATTGTTATTTTGTACTCTCTCTCTCTCTCTCTCTCTCTCTCTCTCTCTCTCTCTCTCTCTCTCTCTCTCTCTCTCTCTCTCTCTCTCTCTCTCTCTCTCTCTCTCTACGCCACTTTCCCCCTCTGATCTTTTACATTTCTTCCATTTCTCGTCAACTTCCTCCTCTTCCCCTTCTCACCTTCTCCCCTCTTCGTCGTCTTTACCCTCTCCTTACTTTTCTTCCACTTCTCTCCACCCTCCTCCTCCCCTTCTCACCCTCTCCCCTCTTGACCCTTCTTCCCTTCTCCTTCTTACTTTTCTTTCACTTCTCTCCATCCTCCTCCTCCCCTTCTCACCCTCTCCCCTCTTCGCCCTCTTTCCCCTCTCCTTAACCTAAGTTCACGGGCGTCTCTCAAACTCCTCCTCTCGCCTCCACGCCTAAGTTCCGGCTGTGAGAAAGGGACTCGTGGGGCGTGTGGGCAATCCAGGTCATTCTGCAAATCTTGTCCATGAGTGCTGGACTAAAGTTATTATTATTATTGTTATTATTATTATTATTATTAATTATATTATTATTATTATTATTAAAGGTTTTAGCGAGCCGAGCCGTCTTAATTTTGCATACTTTTTTTCCCCTTAGTTATAAATTTCTCGTGGGATTCTTAATGTGGTTTGAATTAGTTTAGTTTTCTCTGTTATATATATATATTTTTTGGGAGTTTTTCGTTTTTTTTCGTATTTTTTGTCCCTTTTCAGAATGTTTTCATTATTTTTTAAGTTTGTTTTATTTTATTTATTTGTTTTTTTCTTCTTCTTATCTTTCTAGTGTAACTCAATGAGGATCTCTTCTTCAATTTCGTTCTAATAACTCATCTAAAATCGCAACTGTTTTTCTTAGTTTATTTTCGTTTATCTTTCTCGTTTGACATTTTTCAAAATCAGATCTGTATTTTTCTTTTTCTATCTAGTTCTTGTGTCTCTTACGTGTGACTTGTTCAAGATGGACTTATTTCCTGAAACTTTAATCTTTTCCATGTATTCTTGATATATTATTTCTAAACCACACTGGAACGTATCCTTTTGAAGCTATGTCTGTGTTACTCTATCTCTCTCACATACACACACACACACACACACACACACACACACACAACACCACACACACACACACACGCCACACACCACACACACACAGCACACGCACACACACACACACACACACACACACACACACACACACACAAAAAACACACCCCACACTAGTAACACACACTTACACCTCACACCATCCAGAACCACATCACACAACTATAACGAAAAAACACTCAAACCCACCTAAACACACCACAAACCACATCCACAAACTATACAAAAATCCCGTAAATCAAAATCTATACAAAAATGAAAAAAACAAGAGTATCCATTTATCAGTATTAAAACCTGACGCCACTCTTTCATCTCTTCCATATCACCAAAGTTACCCAACTCATCCACTATGTCTTCCATTCTAAAAAAAATATTACCTGAAGGAGACCTAACCTAAGCCTTTCCTCGCGAGACACAGCACGACAAGGCACACCAAAGCCTCCTCTGTTACGATGACAAATCACTCCCAGGTCCCGGATGACACCTTACACCCGAGAGAGCGACGAGAACGAGCTCCCGGCGGTCACACAGTCGACTTTGAGGAGACAGGCGAGGAGCTACCGTCTTTGTTGTGTGGGTAAGAGCTCCTCCTTCGTTCCCTTTCTTCCCCGTAGCGCCTTGACGTGGCCTTCGCGGTGAGTGCGTGTAAGGCAGCTCGCACACCCACGCAACAGTTGCATGAAGTTTGGGGAGGCGGTAGCAGAGTGGTTAGTGTCTCTGAGTGGCGTTCTTGGTGACCCGGGTTTGATTCCCGATGAGAAACAAAATCCATTTAAGATCTTTCTGCACCGTCGAGTGGCCTAAGAACACCCACATGCTGCCCATTAACTCTACCTTCCATTGTGAGTGCATCGGAGGACACAGGGGGGCGGCATGAGCCTCTAATCACAGGCGTGAACCTCCAGAGCCTACCATCCCCACCCCTGGAGGTCACTGTCTACAGGCGCTATAGACATAAATGAAAAAAAAAATGAAACCGATCGCGCGCAACTGGCTGTACGCTCTCTGCCTCCCCCCATCCCTTCTCATCCCTTTATTACAAGGATAATGAAGATAATAATGAATATAATATTATAACTTAATTAATGATAAAGATGATACTAATAACAATACTACTACTACTAATAATAATGAATATTAAAGCATACAAAGCTACGGTGTTAGTGAAATGCGGCAAGGCGTCACCGCAGAGTTTTCCCGTCATCTCTGCTTCTCGATAGCGACCTTCCCAGCCATCACTTATACACACTAGTAGACGCTCTCCCACTGCTCTACTTATTATGCTATTGCTATCATTATTGTTATTATTATCATTATCATTATTATCATTTAAATTATTACTATTATTTTTACTATTATTATTATTACTATTATTTGCTGACAATAAGATTCTAGCACTTGTAAAATACTTGTAAAACACTCATATAATGGCTGCGTGGCTAATAAGAAGGGGAGAATAGATGAGGAAATTGTACAGGAGGATTGATATCTAGGTTTGTGTTGAGTTTTTCGATATTTGGTTAAGGCGTTGGGTTGTAGTGGTGGTGGTGGTGGTTGGTGGTGGTGGTGGTAGTAGTGGTGGTGGTGGTGGTTGTGGTGTGTGTTGGGTTGTAGTGGTGGTGGTGTGTGTTGGGTTGTAGTAGTGGTGGTTGTGGTGGTGATTGTGGTGATGGTTATTGTGGTGATGGTTGTTGTGGTGGTTGTGGTGATTGTGGTTGTGGTGTGTGTGATTAAGTATTGTGATTGTTACGACTACTTGTTAATGTTATATCTTATGGGTTATTGTTATTACTGTTGTTATTGTTACTTAGCTTTGAGAACTGACTTAGAAGTCTATAAGATCCGTATAAGATTTGACAACAGTAACCTACTCGACTATTACAGACTCTATCGATTAAATGTCGCCAGGTATATAGGTAAACGGCTCAAAATATAATTAAGCTAAATGTTTTCTTAGTAGCATTGTGTACATGTGTGTATAATCAACCCGTTCATGTTGTTGACTGTAATACTGTTGTCATATTTATTATTTAAGAACTGACTTGATAAATACCTCGTAAATAGTCGACAACTCATATTTTTCTCACCGGCGTGAATTTACCAGACACCTATCTAACAATTTCCAATGCTATTAGTTTATAGAATAGATTAATTCACTCTTTCCCTCTTGTCTCCCTTATATTTTTAGTGTAATTCCCGTGACAATCTTCTTCAATTCCGCGTCTTTACTTGTTAATAAGGTTGTGTAATTCGCATATAGATAGTTAACGTGAAAAACATACCGATATTTTCTGTTATTTGCTTTTTCCTTTCTATTTTGTATTTCTTTGTATCCCTCCTCCTCTTCCTTCTTTACCTCCTCCTACTCCTCCTTTTTCTCTCTTCCTCCTCCTTCTCCTATTTAGCTCTTCCTCCTCCTTCTCTCTTCCTCCTCCTATTTATCTCCTCCTCCTCCTATTTATCTCCTTCTCCTCCTATTTATCTCCTCCTCCTCCTATTTATCTCCTCCTCCTCCTATTTATCTCCTCCTCCTTCTATTTATCTCCTCCTCCTCCTATTTATCTCCTCCTCCTTCTATTTATCTCCTCCTCCTCCTATTTATCTCCTCCTCCTCCTATTTATCTCCTCCTTCTCCTCATATTTCTCTCTTCCTCCTATTTATCTCCTCCTCCTTGCTCTCCTCCTCCTCCTCTTTCTCTCCTCCTCCTCTTTCTCTCTTCCTCCTCCTATTTATCTCCTCCTTTCTCTCCTCCTCCTCTTCTTTCTCTCCTCCTCCTCTTTCTCTCCTCCTCCTCCTATTTATCTCCTCCTCCTTTCTCTCCTCCTCCTCCTCTTTCTCTCCTCCTCCTCTTTCTCTGTTCCTCCTCCTATTTATCTCCTCCTTTCTCTCCTCCTCCTCCTCTTTCTCTCCTCCTCCTCTTTCTCTCCTCCTCCTCCTATTTATCTCCTCCTCCTCCTCCAGGCACCAACAATCCCCATAACTTTAATACGAATCACTCACTCAAAGAAAACAAGAAGTCAGACGAAACTCTTAAACCTTCGGGTGATATGATTCCTGTGCTTCTTCCCCAGTCCTCCCCCCCCCCTCTCTCTCTCTCTCTCTCTCTCTCTCTCTCTCTCTCTCTCTCTCTCTCTCTCTCTCTCTCTCTCTCTCTCTCTTTCTCTCTGAAGGGCGGCTTAAAACAAGGGAACCGCTGGGTGGGCGCCGTGTAAACAAGTGATGATGACGGTGGTGGTGACGTGAAGGCCTGCGCGCGCATCTTGCCTCTCCTACACAATACTTCTCCTTCCCTTTGATACCGACGTGGCTTTTCTTTGATGTCACCTTCCTCCCCCTCTTCCCCCCTTCTCTCCCCCCCTTTTCCTCCCCCTTTAAGGCATCAAGGTAGTATGGAGCGCCTTCCTTCCTATTTTCTTCCTTCCTTCTCTTCCTTCCTCCTCTTTTCGTTGTCAAGGTTATTTTACCTCTTCCTCTTCTTCAGTGTGTCAACATGATGGTTCAGAAATATTTTACTCCATTTTTAGTGGGTTTTTGAATAGATATTTTGCATCATGTGTGTGTGTGTGTGTGTGTGTGTGTGTGTGTTAGTGACGTACGGTAAGCCTATATTCCTGTATCTCCAGTTCTCGTTAACACAATTTTCATGTCGTATAAGTAACACAATATCGCTGCGAAACACTACGTGGTGCAATACAAGACTAGATTCCATTAAAGACAGAATCCAAATAACTGCAATCCTTAATAATATATATTTAAATAAACTAAAATAACCTAAAATAACCTAATATAACCTTAAATAACCTAAAATAACCTAATATAACCTTAAATAACCTGAAATAGCCTAAAATATACCAAAACATCTTACAGTAAACCTAAAATAACCTAAAATAACCTAAAATAAACCTAAAATGAACCTAAAATGAACTAAAATAACCTAAAATAACCAACAAAAAAATCACAATAACCTGAAAAATAGATAAAAAAATAACCTGTACACTAGTTCATATGAAGTCAGTAGGAAGAAGGTAGGTATATAGTTAGGTTATCTTTAATGTTGAAATAAGCCTCGTCACTTTAATTCGCTCAAATACCTTTAATTCGTATTGTATAGCTATTTATTGTACAGCTGTCCTCTCATAATATGTTCTATCGATGCTTTATGAAACAGTTAGTCGAGTCTTCACATAATTTTCTTCATCGTATTACTTGTTCGATAACGTAATTGTATGGTTCAGAATTTTGCCTCAACAACCCACGAGGATAGACACAAACAGACAGACAGAGATAGAGACTGACAGAGACAGAGACGGAGACAAAGAGACAGACAGACAGACAGAGACAAACAGACAGACATACAGACAGACAGACAAACAGACATACGGCACGGTCGGTTTTCTCGTATGTCATGAATATCCATATTTCACAAGGACTTTAAAAGATTACATTGAACGAATATTTCATTTATAGGCGTATAAAACAGAGAGAGAGAGAGAGAGAGAGAGAGAGAGAGAGAGAGAGAGAGAGAGAGAGAGAGAGAGAGAGAGAGAGAGAGAGAGAGAGAGAGAGTCAATGTGTGCCCGTGTTTTCATCGTTTCCGCGGTGGTATAAAACACGTATGGAACAAGTTATTATTACATGCATTATAATTTAGATAGTACGTAATAGTAGTGTAGATCGGCGCTGCTTCGGTGTTCCCAATTATCATTCCTGACACTGCTGAGTAATGAGTTTAATCATGAAAGACAGCGCAGCAGGTAAATGGTAATTAATGCTCTGAGGGATACAGCAGTAAATAGTACGAGGAGGCGATACATACATTATTACTATAGTTGCGCTTGAGTGTACGAGGGGAGTTTGTGTGTGTGTGTGTGTGTGTGTGTGTGTGTGTGTGTGTGTGTGTGTGTGTGTGTGTGTGTGTGTGTGTGTGTGTGTGTGTGTGTGTGTGTGTTTATCCGAGTCTGTCTGTTTATCTATTTGTTTGTGTCTCTGTCCATCTGTCAGTGTGTGTCTCTGTCCATCTGTCAGTGTGTGTTTCTGTCCATCTGTCAGTGTGTGTTTCTGTCCATCTGTCAGTGTGTGTCTCTGTCCATCTGTCAGTGTGTGTCTCTGTCCATCTGTCAGTGTGTGTTTCTGTCCATCTGTCAGTGTGTGTCTCTGTCCATCTGTCAGTGTGTGTTTCTGTCCATCTGTCAGTGTGTGTTTCTGTCCATCTGTCAGTGTGTGTTTCTGTCCATCTGTCAGTGTGTGTTTCTGTCCATCTGTCAGTGTGTGTTCTGTCCATCTGTCAGTGTGTGTCTCTGTCCATCTGTCAGTGTGTGTTTCTGTCCATCTGTCAGTGTGTGTTTCTGTCCTCTGTCAGTGTGTGTTTCTGTCCATCTGTCAGTGTGTGTTTCTGTCCATCTGTCAGTGTGTGTCTCTGTCCATCTGTCAGTGTTGTTTTTCTGTCCATCTGTCAGTGTGTGTCTCTGTCCATCTGTCAGTGTGTGTCTCTGTCCATCTGTCAGTGTGTGTTTCTGTTTCTCTAACAGTATGTGTGTCTGTCTGTCTATCTGCCTACGTGTGTGTGTGTGTGTGTGTGTGTGTGTGTGTGTGTGTGTGTGTGTGTGTGTGTGTGTGTGTGTGTGTGTGTGTGTGTGTGTGTGTGTGTGTGTGTGTGTGTGTGTCTTTAACTGTCATAAGAACATAAGAAAATAAGGAAGCTACAAGAGGCCGCGAGGCCTACACGTGGTAGTTCCTGTCACCTAACACTACCTACATCCACCTTTCATCCCCATCCATGAACTTATCCAGCTCCCCTTTAAAGCTCCCTAATGACTCCGCACTAACTACCTGTCTACTGAGACCATTCCACTCATTCACCACCCTATTTGTGAACCAGTTTTTCCCTATTTCCTTTCTAAATCTACGCTTTTCCAGCTTGAATCCGTTACTTCTTGTTCTACCCTGGTTAAAAGCCGTAAGAACTTTTCCTACCTCTCCTTTATTAAATCCCTTTATCCACTTAAAAACTTCTATCAGATCGCCCCTTACTCTGCGTCTCTCGAGTGAGTGTAATTGTAATAACTTCAATCTCCTCTCATAACTAAAGTTACGCATCCCTTGTATCATTTTGGTCATCCTTCTCTGCACTTTTTCTAACAACACTATATCCATCCTGTAATATGGAGACCAAAACTGAACTGCATAGTCTAGGTGAGGCCTGACTAGAGCCAGATAAAGCTTTAGAATAACTTCCGCACTTCTACTTTTAACACTTCTGGTGTCTAACTTCTTCTGTCTTATTACATCACACTATAAAAGTCTTACAAATTCCTTCTACCTAGTTAAGTTTCTACACGATTTCACAACAAACTCGTAAACTAAATGTTATCAACAAGTACAATATTTCCAGCTTAATAACAGGCGCACCATTTACCATACATTAATGAACTAGATTTACCTATTCAAGACGATCACTCATTATCATTAGCAAGGCTGTCCTCACCACCAGCACTTCTCAATCACAAATATTCTTCCTCACTCACCTTCCCTTCAACCTCACTTGATCAATCACTTCACCTTCACTTCCTCACTCACTTCCTTTGCACCTTCACTTCCTCACTCACTTCCTTTGCACCCTCACTTCCTCACTCACTTCCTTTGCACCCGCACTCATTCACTCCTCACAATCACTGATATTCGTAACACAGACTGGATCCATTTTAGCAGCATCCTAGCCTCTAACAACCCTGTATCCTAGAAGCACCAAGACAAAAGGAATTAAGCGACTACCAAGCATAATCATAATCCTTCTCAATCATAGATATCCTTAACACACTTAACTGGACCCATTTTGCATCCTAGCCTCCAACACCCCTGTATCGTAGAAGCCCTAAAACAAAGCCCTAAAAGCCCTATCCTAAAAGTCCTAAAAAGCCCTAAAGCCCTAAAACAAAGGGAATGAAGCAACTACCAAGCTTATAAAGGCCCAGAATATTAACATTAACCACCCTTTACTCACGCACCCTCATGCACTCTCATAATCACTGATATTCTTAACACAGACTGGACATATTTAGCCGCATCCACCTCTACTCCAACTCATAGAAGAGCCAAAACAAAGGAACTAGATTCACCTATTCAAGTCGATCCCTTATTATCGTTAGCTAGTCTCTCCTCACCAGCTTCACTTCTCAATCACAGATATTCTTAACCCCTTCACGCCCAGATCTTTCCTTTGCTATACAAAATTGTATGTTGTCGAGGCATAAAATTACAAAAAGTTACTGAATATACCAAATTAGTTAGTGGATAAGGATACTGAACAGGTCATATCTATAAAACATTGCTTATATTCACTAAAAATCGTCTAATGGTACCTAAATTACAATGGAAATTACGTTCTAGGCTTCAAGGGGTTAATCAACACAGACTGGACCCATTTTAGCGGCATCACCTTCTACTCCAACTCATAGAAAACCCGAGACAGGGAATGAAGCCACTACCAAGCTTATAAAGGGCCAAGAGTTGTCTGGAAACGAGTCAAGTTCGCTCCTCAAACTGATCTTGAACTGCCGACTCTAAAGTTTGAGTAAAAAAGTATCAATCACTACTTCAGCGAATCCTACTCTCTAGCTGGTGTGATTTTTTTATTAACTTTTATTTTGGTGTTATGCAGGTGATTGGATGCTGCCGGCGAAGCTCTGAGGTTTTGAGTACTGTCTGTCTGTCTGTCTGATGTTCGCAATATGACTGAAAAATATGACGTAAAGGGTGAGTTAGGGTGAGGTTAATTTTAATGATTCTTGTTATGGTATTCTATTAGTTTGAATGGATCAGAACTTTTGAAACTTATGATTATTTCGAATTCTCTCTCTCTCTCTCTCTCTCTCTTCCTCTCTCCTCTCTCTTCTCTCTCTCTCTCTCTCTCTCTCTCTCTCTCTTCTCTCTCTCCTCTCTTCTCTCTCTCTCTCTCTCTCTCTCTCTCTCTCTCTCTCTCTCTCTCTCTCTCTCGTTACTTCAGCGAATCCTACTCTCTAGCTGGTGTGATTTTTTTATTCACTTTTTTTTTGGTGTTATGCAGGTGATTGGATGCTGCCGGCGAAGCTCTGAGGTTTTGAGTACTGTCTATCTGTCTGTCTGTCTGTCTGTCTGTCTGATGTTCGCAATATGACTGAAAAATATGACGTAAAGGGTGAGTTAGGGTGAGGTTCATTTTAGGATTCTTGTTATGGTATTCTATTAGTTTGAATGGATCAGAACTTTTGAAACTTATGATTATTTCGAATTAGATTCTCTCTCTCTCTCTCTCTCTCTCTCTCTCTCTCTCTCTCTCGTATAGCAAGCTTTTTATCGGCTTATAAGCTATAATTATGACATGCATGAGAGAGAGAGAGAGAGAGAGAGAGAGAGAGAGAGAGAGAGAGAGAGAGAGATAGAGATAGAGAAGAGATAGAGAGATAGAGAGAGAGATAGAGATAGAGATAGAGAGACAAACTTGTATACATATGATGATTTATGCAGAAAAATAAAAGTTTCATATTTAGTTTCCTTCCTCCTTCCAGCGAGAGGTTTGCCTTTTATTTATATTTTTGTTTTTGAGTGTGTGCATCAACCGAACTAAGGGAAGTGGAATGTTTCTTATTTTCCTCATATGTTGTTCAGTAAGTTTTCTGTGATAACTGATCTTGATATAAAAACATTAATTACTTTATATATTAATGCTTCAATCTCTTCCAATCTCTCTTCTACACCTTTGATTTTTCTTCTTTATCTATAACATTAGTGACAGTGATCAAGGAAGTTTAACACTATAACTAACGAAAACTAAATAACTTAACTATAGTCTGGTTTTTTTTAACGAGGTAAAAAATCCTGACCCCTTGCTGCTTACTGACAGATATTTGATGCCAGGAGAAGGGAATACTACCGTTCTTCTAAATTTCAGTTGCATTTTATCATAGTTAACCATATTATCAGGTAAACAGACATAATTTTAAGCATGAGACCTTAAGATAGAATGGAATTTTCACCTCGTTAAAAAAAAATAGACTATAAATACTAAATAACTAATTAATAAACTAATAAAACTAATATACCCAAGAAACCATAATGACTACTACTTTCCACTCTCTAAAACCAAAGAGGCAAAACTCAACCCTCCTTCATTTATCCACCACGTGTCATCTGCTGGTTATTTTTCGTTCACTCTCTCTCTTTCTCTTTCTCTTTCTCTTTTCTCTCGTTCTCTCTCTGTGTCTCTGTCTCTCTCTCTTTCCTTAATGCATCCACCACGTGTCATCTGCTGGTTATTTTTCGTTCCTCATTAGCAGAGTCACCGATTGGTCACATTTACAGCACACGGGGCGAGAGGGAGAGGGAAGGAGAAGGAAGGAGAGGGACGCAGGAGGCCAAGTGCTGATGACGAGAGCTTGAGTGAGAAAAAACAGAGCTTAGGTGACGAATTTTTTCATCTCGAGTTGCAAAGAAAACCGTCCCATGGATCGACTAAGAGAGAGGAGAGAGGAGAGAGAGAGAGAGAGGAGAGAGAGAGAGAGAGAGAGAGGAGAGAGAGGAGAGAGAGAAGAGAGAGAGAGAGAGAGATAAGATAAGATTAACATCCTATCTAGACACTTTGCAAGTACCAACTACAAGGTTATTGACTATACAAAGCGCCGCCACGTCAGCACGAACTAGGCGGACTCGAACCGCTGACCGAATGCACAGGGACGCTGCACATTGCGAACTCACGTCTCTACCAACCTTGCCACCCTGACGGGCGGAGAGAGAGAGAGAGAGAGAGAGAGAGAGAGAGAGAGAGAGAGAGAGAGAGAGAGAGAGAGAGAGAGAGAGAGAGA
>JACEEZ010004627.1:17500-35000 GCA_016584305.1 Chionoecetes opilio | reverse complement strand
TAAAAAATTGCCAGTCCACTAAAAAATTGCCAGTCCACTAAAAATTTGCCACTTAAAATTGCTAGTTCACTAATACGAGGTCAACAAAGAAACTCCCAAAACTAGTAGAGAAGAACCAAAAGAACCGGCCTCTGTTGATTGCTAATTGGTGAGAGTTATTTGTAGTCTTGATTGTGTGTGTGTGTGTGTGTGTGTGTGTGGCGTGTGTGTGCGTGTGTGTGTCTGTGTGTGTCTGTCTGTGTGTGTGTGTGTGTGTGTGTGTGTGTGTGTGTGTGTGTGTGTGTGTGTCTGTGTCTGTGTGTGTGTGTGTTTGTGTGTGTGTGTGTGTGTGTGTGTATGTTGCTGGTGATGATAGATTGTTGAGAGGAAGAAGAAGAGAAGGAGGAGGAGGATAGGAGGAGGATAGAAATGAAGAGAAAAGGAGTGGTAACATATATAAAAGTGGAAGTAGGTGGTGATGATGGTTAGTTAGTGTGGTGAGTTATTAATGATGATTTGTGTCATTATCATCACTATTACCATGATTAGTATTATCCGGAGTGCACGTGGTAGTAATAAATGAAGCCTAGATTAGAACTCCTCTATATAAACAAATACCCAATAAAGAAAAATAACTAGAACAGACATAATCTACCTTTTCCAGCCTCCCGTAAAAAAATATATAAAAACACACAAAAAAAAAAAGAAAAAAAGTGCGTGTTGCTTTTCTTGGTGTTTGGTGTTTGGTCTCTCTCTCTCTCTCTCTCTCTCTCTCTCTCTCTCTCTCTCTCTCTCTCTCTCTCTCTCTCTCTCTCTCTCTCTCTCTCTCTCTCTCTCTCTCTCTCTCTCTCTCTCTCTCTCGACAAAACGGTAATAAAACGAAAGCGACTGAGCCTGTCCACTTTCCCTTTCTGGCGGACAGTCGGAGCTCCGATATAGGATTTGGAACGTCGATTTTATGTACGTAGGTGAAGACGAAGAGGTGTATTTTGTATAGTGAAGGACGAAATAAAGACGAATGGAAAGGTGCAAGAAAAATAGATTGGGAGTGGAGGGGGGAGGGGTTATTAGAGAGAGAGAGAGAGAGAGAGAGAGAGAGAGAGAGAGAGAGAGAGAGAGAGAGAGAGAGAGAGAGAGAGAGAGAGAGAGAGAGAGACCGTCGACTAATAATGATAAGAAAACAAATACAAAACAAACATTAAAGAAAAAAACTAGTGACGTAAATAAGAAAAAAAATACTGAAGGCGAAACTCAATTAATCAATCATTTTATCTATAATCCACAAAATCACGATAGTCTTCATTCTTTTCTATATCTTTCCTTCCTATATTATCTACAGATCCTTGAACTATACGGGAACTCAATAAAGTAATCATTTTATATACAACATAACCCATCGTCACCTAAAATATCCCTGAATTAAAATCAAAGTTAAGGAAAGCTGGGCCATATTAAGCCAAGGTAGGAAAAAGGTGAGGCAATAAGGTTTTATGCACAGAAAAGAACGCCTAACATCAATAGTTACCCAATGTATGTTCCCTTCCCTTAATGGATAACTCATAACAATAAGAGAACATAAGAACATAAGGAAGCTATAAGAGGCCATGAGAAGCTACAAGAACATTAGACCATGAGAATATTAGAACATAAGAACCCATAACTACTATAAGTAGAACCCATTAACTACCATAAGAACATTAGAACATAAGAAAATAAAAAAATAAGGAAGCTACAAGAGGCTGTGAGAAAAAAAAAATTTGGGGGGGGGGGGGAAAAAAATTTTTAAAANTTTGTATGTATGATGGTTCTTGGGTATGTTTTGTGGTGTGTATTGTGTCTGTTTTGTTTTTCTTCTGTCTGTTGTTTATGTGTGTTGTCTGTCTGTGTTATGTGTGTGTCTGTCTGTCTGTCTGTTTATGTGTGTGTCTGTCTGTCTACTGTTTATGTGTGTGTCTGTCTGTCTGTCTGTTTATGTGTGTGTCTGTCTTCTGCTGTTTATGTGTGTGTCTGTCTGTCTGTTTTTATGTTGTGTCTGTCTGTCTGTCTGTTTATGTGTGTCTGTCTGTCTGTTTATGTGTGTGTCTGTCTGTCTGTTTATGTGTGTGTCTGTCTGTCTGTCTGTTTATGTGTGTGTCTGTCTGTCTGTCTGTTTATGTGTGTGTCTGTCTGTCTGTCTGTTTATGTGTGTGTCTGTCTGTCTGTCTGTTTATGTGTGTGTGTCTGTCTGTCTGTCTGTTTATGTGTGTGTCTGTCTGTCTGACTGTTTATGTGTGTGTCTGTCTGTCTGTCTGTTTATGTGTGTGTCTGTCTGTCTGTCTGTTTATGTGTGTGTCTGTCTGTCTGTCTGTCTGTTTATGTGTGTGTCTGTCTGTCTGTCTGTTTATGTGTGTGTCTGTCTGTCTGTCTGTTTATGTGTGTGTCTGTCTGTCTGTCTGTTTATGTGTGTGTCTGTCTGTCTGTCTGTTTATGTGTGTGTCTGTCTGTCTGTCTGTCTGTCTGTTTTTGTGTGTGTCTGTCTGTCTCTGTCTGTCTCTCTGTCTGTCCCTGTTTTTTTCTCGTCTGTCTTATCTCTCTCCCCTCTCTCTCTCTCTCTCTCTCTCTCTCTCTCTCTCTCTCTCTCCTCTCTCTCTCTCTCTCTCTCTCTCTCTCTCTCTCTCTCTCTCTCTCTCTCTCTCTCTCTCTCTCTCTCTCTCTCTCTCACATTCTTCTCTAATATTACAGTCAGAAAGAGAGATAAAGAAAAATAATATAACAAAAATAAGACTAATTGAATACATTTTCGCTACTAAGATCCCACACACAGCAAAGAATGAATTATCAACACGCCTAAATAATACTAAAGATAAGGTGAAGTTAGATGAATGAAATCTGAATACATAGCAAACATTCCTTCTTTCTTTCTTTCATTTTTTCATCATCTATATTTGAACTAAAATGTCAAGGATAAAGCCAATTTCTGTTGTTTTTCTCTTATTTTATTTTATGCTTTCTACTTTTTTAATTCATCTCTAGGTCTGTGTGTAATTGTATTATTTTTTTTTTGCCATTTTTTTTTTTCTCTCTCTCTCTCTCTCTCTCCTCTCTCTCTCTCTCTCTCTCTCTCTCTCTCTCTCTCTCTCTCTCTCTCTCTCTCTCTCTCTCTCTGTCTCTCCTCTCTCTCTCTCTCTCTCTCTCTCTCCCCTGAACTTCATTTCCCCTCCATTCCTCTCTCTCTCCCTTCCATTTCTACTTCCGTGCTGAAAGAAATTGATAAGAAAAACAAAATAGTCTCTCTCTCTCTCTCTCTCTCTCTCTCTCTCTCTCTCTCTCTCCTCTCTCTCCTCTCTCTCTCTCTCTCTCTCTCTCTCTCTCTCTCTCTCCTCTCTCTCTCTCTCTACTCTCTCTCTCTCTCTCTCTCTCCTCTCTCTCTCTTTTACTTCACCACATAACTGGAAAAAGAGAAAACTCACACGTATCCTGAAAATATATAAAGTTAATGAAACAGCGAAAAGGAAAATTCATTCTTTTTATTTTGATTTTAAAGTTCACGGTACAGGAAAGAAAAATAATAATAATAATAAAACATTCGGTCTATAACATTTCCTGATTTCTTCTAGCATTGTATTTTCCTCCTCCTCCTCCTCCCCTCCTCCTCCTCCTCCCCTCCTCCTCCTCCTCCTCCTCCCCCTCCTCCACCTCCTCCTCCTCCTCCTCCTCCTCCTCCTCCTCCTCCTCCTCCTCCTCCTCCTCCTCCTCCTCCTCCTCCTCCTCCTCCTCCTCCTCCTCCTTATTCTTTCGTTTATCTTCCTCTTCCTCCTATTACATCTTAGCCTCTTCTTTATGCTCCTTCCTTCCTTTTTTTATTTACCAATATTGTGTTATCTGTATACCGTGTTAATCCAATTATACATGTGTGTGTGTGTGTGTGTGTGTGTGTGTGTGTGTGTGTGTGTGTGTGTGTGTGTGTGTGTGTGTGTGTGTGTGTGTGTGTGCATTCATGCTTTAGTTTTATTT
This sequence comes from Chionoecetes opilio, assembly GCA_016584305.1. Lineage (NCBI taxonomy): Eukaryota > Metazoa > Arthropoda > Malacostraca > Decapoda > Majidae > Chionoecetes > Chionoecetes opilio. The sequence goes on along the minus strand of JACEEZ010004627.1, from coordinate 31,028 downwards.
CCATACAAATCCATCATCTCTATTCACCTAATAATGAACAAAATATATTCACTATGTATAACTCATAACTTCAAGTATTACCCCCCTAAGGAGACGATCTTTTAAGAGTTAAGGAAAAAAAAAGACTTAGTTAGGTTGCTAAAGAATCACGTTTACAAGATTAGGACTAAGTGAGATAGATAGAGATAATAGATAGAGAGAGAAATAGATAGAGATAGATAATAGATAGAGAGAAATAGATAGAGACAGATAATAGATAGATAGAGAAATAGATAGATAGAGAAATATATAGATAGAGATAGATAATAGATAGAGAGAGAAATAGATAAATAGAGATAGATAATAGATAGACAGAAATAGATAAATAGAGATAGATAATAGATAGATAGAGAAATAGATAGATAGATAATAGATAGAGAGAGAAATATATAGAGACAGATAATAGATAGATAGAGAAATAGATAGATAGAGATAGATATTAGATAGAGAGAGAAATATATAGATATAATAGATGAAATAGATAGATAGAGAAATAGATAGATAGAGAAATAGATAGATAGAGATAGATAATAGATAGATAGAGAAATAGATAGATAGAGATAGATAATAGATAGAGAGAGAAATAGATAGGATAGTAATCATGAGAAGAATAGATTAGAGAGATAATAGATAGGAGAATAGTAATATAATATGAAATATGATGAGAAAAAAATATAGAGACGATAAAGTAGATAGAGACTAGATAGATAGAGCATAGATAGAGATAGCTAATAAAAATAGATAGGAGAAGACTGATAGAATAGAAATAGATAGAGATAGATAATAGTAGAGAGGAACTAATAGATGATTTCTAGAATAGATAGATATCAATAATAATATGCCGAACTGAAGAAAAAAAAAGTTGGAGAATGTAATATTTTCTGAATTTGGGAAAACAATTAGTCGCTAAAGTTACTACCAGCTTAGCTTAGTCGTGTAACAAATAAGGCTTAGGGCTTGTATTTCTTCTTTCTCTCTTCTCTCTCTCTCTCTCCTCTCTCTCCTCTCTCTCTCTCTCTCTCTCTCTCTCTCTCTCTCTCTCTCTCTCTCTCTCTCTCTCTCTCTCTCTCTCTCTCTCTCTCTCTCTCTCTCTCTCTCTCTCACCTTTCTCTATCATGTATTATTCTCGACATAAACCAAGTTGACCCATTTCCGTGTGACCTTTACTGTGTATGTGCGCGCGTGTGTGTGTGTGTGTATGTGTGTGTGTGTGTGTGTGTGTGTGTGTGTGTGTGTGTGTGTGTGTGTGTGTGTGTGTGTGTTATAACCCTTTATTTCAGTATTTATCACCTGTGTTTCATGTGGTCAGACTCACATTTTTATTAATCCCAAACATATATTTCTTTATTTACATTTTCTGTCTCCACTTGCTCAGTTTGACTTGCGTTCGGAAACTCTGTAAGCCTGGTGTGGTGTGTGTGTGTGTGTGTTGTGTGTGTGTAAGGGTGATCTGTGTGTTGTGTGTGTGTGTTTGTCGTGTTCTTCCTGTCTGTGTGCTGTGTGTTGTGTTCGTTGTGTGTGCGACCATCACTTCAACCTTCATTCTAACCTGTGTCTCCGTGACTCTCTCTCTCTCTCTCTCTCTCTCTCTCTCTCTCTCTCTCTCTCTCTCTCTCTCTCTCTCTCTCTCTCTCTCTCTCTTCTCTCTCTCTCTCTCACAAATCATCACCACACCCTTCCCCGCCTCACTCTCACTCACACTCACTTTAATATCAAAACCTTCACACAATGTTTTAAAGTGAATAACATGATCCATACAGACAAGTTTAAAACTGGTATAAAAATTTGACCTTCAGACGGTGACCTGACCTCCGTTTGACCTTAGTAGATATAGCTTTGACCTTTAACCGTTGCATCCCTCACCCTTTTCCCTCTCAGTCAGTCAGTCAGCGGATCAGTCAGCCATCAACACACACACACACACACACACACACACACACACACACACACACACACACACACACACACACACACACACACACACACACACACACACACACACACACACACACACACACACACACACACACACACACTTTAGGAACCTGTTAACCTTGACCTTTGTGTTGCCTGCCTGATGACCTACTTCAGTGGACCTTGACTTACCCGCCCCCCCTCCCCCCTCCCCGCCCCCCCCCCCCTCCCCCCTCCCTTCTCCCTCCCCCTCTTTCTTTATTCCCCCCTTCATTGACAGCACGCGATTTGCACCCTTGTGTATCTCTCTCTCTCTCTCTCTCTCTCTCCTCTCTCTCTCTCTCTCTCTCTCTCTCTCTCTCTCTCTCTCTCTCTCTCTCTCTCTCTCTCTCTCTCTCTCTCTCTCTCTCTCTCTCTCTCTCTCTCTCTCTCTCTCTCTCTCTCTCTCTCTCTCTCTCTCTCTCTCTCTCTCTCTCTCTTTTCTGAGTTGCAATAAATTTAGTCTATATTCTACATTTGTTTGTAAAGAAAATTTACAGTGTTTGTCTTTTGCTTCTCAGATTTTTTTTATGAAATTATCTAAGAATCATGGATGTCCTTTTTTTTTTCTTGCGTGAGACTTTTATAAACTTGTAAGGAGGTTTTCTGTGTTTATAATAAATTTAGTTTCTTAGTTTTTCAGGTTTCGTATCGAGAAGAACAAAGTTGATGATGATTTTAAATTTCAAGACTAAACATTTTAATGATTGTGACGAAAAAGTTAAAGAGGCAAGACAATGACATTCTTTACTGTTTCCAATTTCTAAACCTTCAGAAAAAACATTAAAATAGACTTTTCACGTTTAACAAGAATTACGTACATGAACAAATGAATAGACTTTCTAAAGCATTCTTAGTATATTGGTTGATTTTAGACTTTTAGACTAATTTAGACTGATTTTAGACTTAGATGATTTTAGACTTAGATGATTTTAGACTTAGATGATTTTAGACTTAGATGATTTTAGACTTAGATGATTTTAGACTTAGATGATTTTAGACTTAGATGATTTTAGACTTAGATGATTTTAGACTTAGATGATTTTAGACTTAGATGATTTTAGACTTAGATGATTTTAGACTTAGATGATTTTAGACTTAGATGATTTTAGACTTAGATGATTTTAGACTTAGATGATTTTAGACTTAGATGATTTTAGACTTAGATGATTTTAGACTTAGATGATTTTAGACTTAGATGATTTTAGACTTAGATGATTTTAGATTTAGATGATTTTAGACTTAGATTTCTTTAGACTCAATTCAACATATTTCTAGTATATTAGATAATTTTTAATAATTGTTGAGCCTCAATTCGACATATTTCTTGTATATCAGTTAGTTTTTAATATTTATTGAGACACAATTCGACATTTCTAGTATATTAGATAATTCTTAATAATTCATGAGCTTCAATTCGACATATCTCTAGTATATTAGCTAATTATTTATATTTCTTGAGCCTCAATGCGACATATTTCTTGTATATCAGTTAGTTCTTAATATTTCTTGAACCTCAATGCGACATATTTCCAGTATATTAGTTAATTATTTATATTTCTTGAGCCTCAATGCGACATATTTCCAGTATATTAGTTAATTATTTATATTTCTTGAGCCTCAATGCGACATATTTCTTGTATATTAGTTAATTTTTTAGATATATTGAGACTCAATTCGACATAATTCTGAATAAGAACTCTTGAAAATGTCTGTCACTCCATCCTCCTCACTCAACCACACTCACACCACACCTGTCCACACACCACACCTGTCCACACACCACACCTGTCCACACACCACACCTGTCCACACACCACACCTGTCCACACACCACACTGTCCACCACCCTGTCCACCACCCATACCTTCCCCTTCCTCCTGTCCCCACACACCTGTCCACACTCTCACATCTTCTTCTCCAATCCCTTCAATCACCCTGTCCCCATCCCTCAATCTTCCACCCTCACTCTCCATTCATCCTCCTTCCACACCCCACTCTTCTTCCACCTCCAACTGTTTCCTTCACCACACCTTTCAACTTCCCTTGTTCCAACCCACACCCCTTTCCCTTCACACCTGTCTTCCTATCACCACCGTGTCCCCACCCCTTCCACACACCCAACCTTTTCTCCAACCACACTCTGATCTCCCTTCCGTTCCATCCCATTTCTTTTCTTCCTTTTCTTCCATCTTCTCTTTTCTTTTCTTCTCCTTCCTTTTTCCTTTTCTTCCAATCCTCTTCACTTCCTTTACCCAATCCTCTTCTTTCCTTTTCTTCCATCCTTCCATCTTTCCTTTCTTCCATCCCTCAATCTTTCCTTCTCCATCCTCTCATCTTCCTCTTTCCTCTCTCAATCTTTCCTTTCTTCCATCTCTCAATCTTCCGTTCTCCAATCCTCTCACTTCGTCCCCATCCTCTCATCTTCCTTTTCTTCCATCTCTCAACTTCTTTCCCTTGCCTACCTCTTCTCTTCCCGTGTCCGTCTCCCCATCTTACCCTCCCAACCTTTTTCTTCCTATCCTCTCTCAATCTTTCCTTTCCCTTACATACCTTTCTTTCTCTTCCCATTATCTCTCTTTCTTTCTCTTTCTTACCACTCTTTCCTTCCCTTCCTTCTCTTCCCTTCAATTCCATGTCCTTGCCTTCTTACTCTACCCATTATATCTCTTTCTGTTCCTTTTCCTTCTCTTCCCTTCCTTCCTTGCCTGCCTGCCTGCCTGCCTGCCTGCCTGCCTGCCTGCCTGCCTGCCTGCCTGCCTGCCTGTTCTACACTCGTCTAGGTAAATAAACACTAATGAGCGCCCCCCCTCAGCCTCCCCCCCTTCAGAGCTCCCCCCCTCAGCCCCTACCTGTACTCCACATTAACACCTGGACAGCGACGCGCCAATCTTGTGTGTTACGTGTGCTAACATTGACACTTAGTGGAAAAATATTCGCTTATATTTTTATAGTGAACATTTTATTGCCAAAACGATGAGAAATGCCACCCAGTCAGTCGCCCTGGATCTGGCAGTGCTTGTGTTGTGTGTGTGTGTGTGTGTGTGTGTGTGTGTGTGTGTGTTTGTGTGTTTGTGTGTTTGTGTACGTACATCTCATTTAACAACACAGTTTTCTTAGTGCAGAAGTTTAATGTCAGGATCCACTCATAAACACACACACACACACACACACACACACACACACACACACACACACACACACACACACACACACACACACACACACACACACACACACACACACACACGCACACACACAGTTTTGATTCGCGCGGTCCTGAATCAACCGAGACCAGGACAGATAAACAAACAAACAAACAAACAAACAAACAAACAAACAAACAAACACACTTCAACCTCTAGGCGACAAACACCCACAACTAGAAAATGACTGTTACGTAATCTGTTAATTGTAGTAGTAATTCATTGAAAGTCACACACGGTTGACCCGATGACCTGACCTGACCTGTACCTGGCACGGGTCACCTAGTCTAAGGAGGAAGGACATTTAAAAAGAGGCACCTTGACTTTTAGCGCCTCTACATAGGCGGGTGTTTCGGGAAGATATCGAGGAAAAGGAGCATCATACAATCTATTATTATTACTATTATTACTATTATTACTATTATTATTATTATTATTATTATTATTATTATTATTAAGAACCTACCAAATGTTGTTCCCCGTTTTTTTATTATCTTCAGGCGAAACGTTTTTAAAAGGGATGTGTTTTTTTTATTTGTATTTTTTATTTTGGGTTTTTTTCGTAGGTAAGGGATGAGATCTACACTATGAATGCTTTTTTCTAATGTACTGTACATGTCTATTACGAAAGGAATACCAAAATAGGAAGTTTATGTACAATATGCTCTAGTTTAGGTGTGTGTGTGTGTGTGTGTGTGTGTGTGTGTGTGTGTGTGTGTGTGTGTGTATGTGTGTGTGTGTGTGTATTTGTGTTTCTACGACAAGGTAATTTTTTTTTTTTTTTTTTCATTCGAGGTCCCAGGTTCGTTCTCACACTCGTCCTTGTGTTTACAGATTGTGCTTCACCTGACGGACAGACGCAGGTTAGTCGACATTACCTACGAGGGCGGTAGTCGTAGTAGTAGTAGTAGTAGTAGTAGTAGTAGTAGTAGTAGTAGTAGTAGTAGTAGTAGTAGTAGTAATAATAACAATAATAGTAATAATAACAATAATAATAATAGTAGGAATAAGAATAATGATGATAATAACTACACTGCCGTAAATGATGGAAATAATGCTACAAAAGTTTATCGTCACCCTCATAAAGAAACTGCCTAAGTTATTTTTCGGCAATTTCTGGATTTTTTTGCCTACATCAATTCTTCATCCTGTGGCGCATCTATTGGTATAGTCGCCAATGTCATGTGTAGGGTTGTGAGTGTGTGTGTGTGTGTAGGGTGTGAGTGGTCTAAAATATAAAAGGATAAACAATGCATTGATATAAAAATTAAGAAAATGAGGAAGTTTTTTTTAATTTCCCGAAAAGTAGAAAAAATGACTTAGGCAGTTTTTTGTATGAGTGTGACGATATAATCCTTTGTTTTCTTTTGTTAATGAATGAATGAATGAACCAGACCGTGTTAAGGCAACTTTAACATATCCAGTAAAGTAGTAACATTCACGCCACGATAATAAATATGGACTCACATATCCCAACTACATTACTGTTTCCAAAATATCTACGAAGACACCATCGTTTATAATCATTACCCCTTAACTTTATAAATTAAACTAATTAAGAACTAGGAGGAAAAACAAGAAAATCAAAAGAAAAAAAGTGATTCACACCAACAAAATCAGATAAAAAAAAACCTAATATTGTTTCAACACGATTTGTCAACGATTGTTCCTTAGTACATAATTATTTTTTTTACTTGTTTCTTTACTTATCGTTTAGTCTTATTGTAACGCTAACACGAAGTGAAGACCTGAGAGAAGGTGGTGCGGGGCGTGATGATCTGGTCTCGGGTTGGGATGATCTGGTCTCGGGCTGGGATGATCTGGTCTCGGGCTGGGATGGGATGACACGGTGGGGCGGGGCGGTGACCATGTGGATGACGGAGGTGACGACGAGGGGAAAAATGATAACAAGAATAATAATGATAACGATGATAATATTAATAACGATGATAAAAAAGATAATAATGACAATAATAAGACTAATAGTAATGATGATAATGATAGTCATGATAATAATGTATAACAGTACCAGGTCGGATTCAAACCCCTGGAAAGATCGTCGCAGTCACCGCTCCACACGGAGGTTCAAAGGTAATGACAGGCACCCCTACTTGTTATTACCCCAACCTCAACTCAGTGGGGGCAACAAGTGACTTTAACCGTGGCCACCGAGATGATAAGGCCTGGTGGATCGCCCGTGACGTCACACCATAAGGATACAACCCGCTCCGCTCCCCGTACAAGTTTACCTACCTAATATAATGTTTATCAGTATAAAAGATATACTGTTATCTTCGGAAATGTTTGTTCTATAATATTATCAAATAAAAAACCGTAAAACACACAAAGAAAATGCCATTATGAGACTTTCAAGAAATATGCAATAACTTAAACTCTTCGCCATTTAATATTTTGCTCGCAAACATTTTACATGGAGAATATCAATAGAAGCGGAGTTTAATTAGCTTTCCATTGATATATTTTGTTTATTGATAAATTAATTAACGGCATGCATAAATTAGCGTTAACTATATATAAAAAATCATGAAATCGGGTAATTTCCTACCTAATGTATCTAATGTATCAGTATAAGATATATGCTGTTATCTTCGGAAATGTTTGTTCTATAATATTATCAAATAAAAAACCGTAAAACACACTAAAGAAATGCCATTATGAGACTTTCAAGAAATATGCATTAATTAAATAAATAACATCATGAAATCGGGTAAATTACCCGATTTCATGATGTTATTTATTTAGTTAACGCTAATTTATGCATAGTTCTAATTCATTTATCAGAAAAAGAAATATATCAATGGAAAGCTAATTAAATTCCGCTTCTATTGATATTCTCCATGTAAAAAGTTTTTTCACAAAATATTAAATGGCGAAGAGTTTAAGTTAATGCATATTTCTTGAAAGTCTCATAATGGCATTTCTTTAGTGTGTTTTACGGTTTTTTATTTGATAATATTATAGAACAAACATTTCCGAAGATAACAGTATATATTTTATACTGATAAACATATATTAGGTAGGAAATTACCCGATTTCATGATTTTTTATATTTAGTTAACGCTAATTTATGCATGCCGCTAATTCATTTATCACTAAACGAAATATATCAATGGAAAGCTAATTAAACTCCGCTTCTATTGATATTCTCCATGTAAAATGTTTGCGAGCAAAATACCCCAACCTCAACTCGGTGGGGGCAGCAAGTGACTTTAATATATCTTGCTGCCCCCACCGAGTTCAGGTTGGGGTAATAACAGGTTGGGGTGCCTGTCATTGCCTTTTAACCCTTGCTCCGCGACGCTGTGAAAGGTTGCGTTTGCGACTGTACCTCTAAGATATCAAATCAAGGTATACGAAATACAGACTAATCTGCTACGTGGGTATAACGTGTAACAGTGTAAATTGATAATATCAATAATACCTTACAAGTTAATTTAATTATAAATAAATAATATAAAATACAGCAATAATGATGAGGATGATAACGGTAAAGGAAAAATAACAAAAAAACTCCATACACTTACATAAGATTATATTTAAGTTATTAAAATCTAGGACATGAAACTCAAATAATACAACAATAATGATGATAACTAGTCATAATAATAATAATAATATTAATAAAATAATAATAATAATAATAATAGCAATAATAATAATAATAATAGCAATAATAATAATAATAATAATAATAATAATAAAATAATAATAATAATAATAATAATAATGGCGTGGAGGGATGGGGGGGGGGTCGGGAGGTGCAATAGCTATAAAAAGAATTTCCTAAAAGAATATATTCATCTAGGCGCCATAGAAAATTCTTATGTATATGTACAGAGATTATCATAGAAATACAAGGGCATACGGACCTAAAATTTTCCCCTTTTTCTGCTACATGTATTATTCAAGTATATTATTTGTTGTGTGTGTTTTTAAGTCTATTATTACTATTTATAATCCCTTCATATAATCTTGATAACTGGTCCACGCAACAACAATAACAAAAAAGTTCCTTCATTATTGTTCATTTGTTTTGTTGTCTGGAGAGAAACACATTTTTTTTTAGTAACGTCACTAAAATCACGTGACAGAAACGAAAATTAATGAACCTGATTGATGGTTTTACAAAATTTTGAAACATAAAACAAAATCCGAATACTTTTCTGTCAATTTTTTTTCTCATTATTCACGACACACTAAAATTACACGTGTTTCAGAATTGTTCCATGTTGATCTTTATATTTTCGTTTTCTTTTGTTGTTACGAGTGTTTTTTTTTTTGTCAATTGGGGTTTATTTCTTTTTTTGTTGTTATTTGTAATTCTGTTTATCGGCACCCACAAAATTGCTCAGTTTGTGTGCGTGTCAAAGTGAATATCAACTCACTCCTTTTCGTGGGTTTTCAAAATTTGTATACATATTTTTTTCATTAGGAAGAATCTATGTAATATATTTATTGCTTCACTATAAGAACTGAATACAAAAAACATGGATGTAGATTTTTTTAACTTTTCTTTTATATTTTCTTGTAATTTTTTTCTTATTCTATTCTTCCTTTCTGTAGTTTTTCTTCGGTGATATTTCTTTTCATTTTCATTTTTGTTTTTATGTTTTTTCTATTTATATCCATGCTTTACTTTTAACTGGTTTTTTTGTTATCTCTTTTCTTCCTTTCCTGTCACCATCTTTGTCTCATGGGTGATAGTGAAAATAGTAGGCCCGCACACTTGTGATTCACTTCACTATACTTTACCACCATCACCATTAACACTATATCGGGTCCATCATGCCCTATCGTCCTATCAATACAACCATCACCATCACCATCACCATCAATTTCTTAACATATAATCTCCCCCTCGTCATATTCACCATAACTCACCATCACTATCACTAACTCCTGTCACTTTACATTCAAATTCACCATTATCACCATATTTTGTCTCTTTCACCATTTGTTTTCACTAGTAGGAGACACTTGCCGTCACCATCATCACTATACACACACTCACTGTTCTTTGCACTGTGGGTTAGTTTCATTCTCCTCACCATACTTCACCATACATCACTGTCCTCATCATCCACCATTACCATATTTTTAAATCATCTTTTTTTTACATATATTTTTTTGTATACAAGGAACTTACGGTGATTGTATTTCACGTTCAGGCGATCATGGTATCATTCTCTCTCTCTCTCTCTCTCTCTCTCTCTCTCTCTCTCTCTCTCTCTCTCTCTCTCTCTCTCTCTCTCTCTCTCTCTCTCTCTCTCTCTCTCTCTCTCTCTCTCTCTCTCTCTCTCTCTCTCTCTCTCTCTCTCTCTCTCTCTCTCTCCTCTCTCTCTCTCTCTCTCCTCTCTTCGCTCTCTCTCTCTCATCATCTCTCTCTCTCTCTCTCCTCTTACGGCTTGTTCATACTTACATATCTCTCTCTATCTTCTCTCATTCATCGATATGATTATCACGATCATCACATCATCTCATCATCATTCATCATCATTAATCATTCTCAATACCACATCTTTTCGTCTCATCAACCACCACACCATCACTCCTTCATTTATCTCTTCTTCTCATCGCAACTCTTTTCTCTCGCTCTCTTTTAGGAAAAAGAACTAAAATTTAGCTAGAGAACAGAAAGCACTCATTGGTGCATGTACTGTGAAGACATTTGTACTCTCTCTCGCTCTCTCTCGCTCTCTCTTATCTCCTCTCTCTCTCTCTTCTCTACTCTCTCTCTCTGAACGAGCAATCATTCTCTCTCCTCTCGATGCGCTATTTGACACTGTTCTCTCTCATCTCTCCTGGCCTTTCTCTCTCTCTCTCATCTCACGGCCTTCTCTCTCTCTCTCTCTCTCTCATTCCTCTCTCTTCTCTCTCTCATCCTCTCTCTCTCTCTCTCTCTCCTCTCTCTCTCTCTCTCTCTCTCTCTCTCTCTCTCTCTCTCGCCTCTTCTCTCTTCTCTCTCATCTCTCACTTCTTCTCTCTCTTCTCTCTCTCATCCTCTTTCTCTCTCTTCTCTCTCTCTCTCTCTCTCTCTCTCTCTCACTCTTTCATACGTACAATTTTTGTGTATCATCAGTCGTGTTTCTTTCATTTATGTACACAGAATCTCTCTTTGTGTGTGTGTTTAATTCGTACTGTAAGAATCTGCGTCACTCTATTTTAAGTTTCAAGTGACGACAGAGTTTGTGTTTTTCCTCGTGTTTTTTTTTTGTGCAAGATTTCTGCTTCTCCACTGTGCTTCTTCTTCATAATTTTTGTCTTCTTTCTCTTATCTATCCCTTCCTGATGTCTTTCTTTCCATTCCATTTCTTTCATTGTGCTATATTTCCTTCTTTTCTTTCTTTTTCTTCTTATCTTTATCTTTTTCTACATATTTTACTTCTATTTTATTATCTAACTTCCTTTCTCTTTCTCTCTAACTCACTCTCGCTCTTACAAGAACTCTCACACAAACTTTTAGCTCATGACTCTTCCATCTTTTTCTAATGCTTCTTTTCTTCTTTATTTTTATCAACCCGCTATTTTTTTATTTCCCTTTCATTCTTGGTTTCATCTCTTTTCTTCCTTTTCTCATATCTCGCTTCCTTCTTTTATTTTTTCCACTTTTCTCAATCATAATTTCCACATAAAATCTGATAAAACACCTCATTAATTTGTTTCATCTTCACAATCTAATCTATTTTTTTCTCTTTTCATTGGTAAACTCCTCTACTTCCTCTTTCCATTCCTTTGTGCATTGGTTCTCTCTTCATCTTGCATTGTATCCTCGTCTATTCCATCCTCTTCTGCATCTTCTCCCTCTTCATCTTCCTCCATGTCACGCAGTTTCCTTCTTGCCTTCCCATTATTCACGGTATTTTGCGTCTCAACCTCACTGCTTTATCTACTCATCGTGTCTACTGCATCTTACTCACTTAACTTTCCATTCTTGTTTCTCTCATTCGTCTTCCTAAAACGCCTCCTTCTCTTCCTCCTTCTTGTCTTTGTTCTTCTCTTCCTCCTTGTTTTTTTTTTATTATATAGCAATAAATAAATAAATCGCAAGTATATCTTACTCACATACTTTTTAGATTCTTCTTTCTCTCATTCGTCTTCCTAAAACGCCTCCTTCTCTTCCTCCTTGTTCTCTCCAATCTTTCTTTCCATTTTCTTCTCGTTACACACTTCTTCATTCCTCTTTCTCTCATGTATCTTTCTAAAACACTCTCTTCTCTTCCTCCTCCTCTTTGTTCTTCTTCTTCCTCCTTGTTCTCTACACTTTCTTTCCATTTTCCTCTCTTTACACTGCAACAGACCTATCATTCACCAGCTCTTTCATTTCTCATCCTCTATTTCTCCTCGCATTGTAGTATCTCTCCCTCTTTTATCACCTCCTGTCCTTCCTTCCTTCCTTCCTTCCTTCCTTCCTTCCTTCCTTCCTTCGTACGACACATCGAGATACGTCAATTGAAAACACATCATGATGCCTTTCTTTTTTCCTTCGTCCTCCTGTTTCGTCTCTCACTGACGTCACAATACACTACCACCTCGTCCCTCCTTCCCTCCTTCCACTATCACGCCCCCACCACTACTAGAGCCACGAGGGTGAAGACTAGAGCTTGGAGGGGCGGCGTAGTGGGCTGGGCGTCGCTGGCATCACTCAGGGCAGACGCTTGGCAGCCTAGGTCTTCGGCGTGAAGGTCTAGGAGAGGAACGTTCTGGCCTGTGCGGGGCTCATAGCACGTGGCGGCGCGGGCTAAACTGTGGAACCTGAAGAAGGGAGAGAGAGGGTGATAAGGTGATGTAGATGGTGGTGGTGATGGTAGTGGTGATGATGGTGATGGTGATGTAATTAGCGAATGGTAAGGAGGAAAAAGGGAGATGTAAAGGAGAGAGAGAGAGAGAGAGAGAGAGAGAGAGAGAGAGAGAGAGAGAGAGAGAGAGAGAGAGAGAGAGAGAGAGAGAGAGAGAGGACGAATAGGAAGTTATATATAAACTAGTAAAAGTGAAATGTGTGCATGCATCTTTCCATGCGTGAGAGAGAGAGAGAGAGAGAGAGAGAGAGAGAGAGAGAGAGAGAGAGAGAGAGAGAGAGAGAGAGAGAGAGAGAGAGAGAGAGAGAGAGAGAGAGAGAGAGAGAGAGAGAAGGTGATAGGATGATGTATTGAGTTAGAAGGTCTGAGTGAATTGTGAGTGAGAGAAAATGAGTATGCAAAAGAGGAGAGATGAAGGTGAAAGGAGGATGAATGGGATTAAAAAGTGTGAGTGAATGTGAGTTTACTGAGTGAAAGTAAGTGAGTGGTAGAGTGGTATTAGTGGAAAGGGGA
>JACEEZ010004627.1:5000-10000 GCA_016584305.1 Chionoecetes opilio | reverse complement strand
GGTGGGGTTGGTAGTGGTGGTGGTGGTGGTGGTGGTGGTGGTGGTAGGGGTGGGGTTGGTAGTGGTGGTGGTGGTGGGGGTTGTGGTGGTGGTGGTAGGGGTGGGGTTGGTAGTGGTGGTGGAGGAAGAAGGAAAAAGAAGTAAGGAGGAAGATAGAGAGTAAGGGAAACAGGTGTAAATATGAAGGTGTAGGACACAAATTGTAAAGGTAAGGAAAGGTGCAGGTAGCAGGGGAAGAGAAGATTAAAGAATGGAGTGAGGGTAGGAGCGGGGAAGAGGAGTGAGGGGTGAGGTAGAGGGGAGGAGGAGTGAGGGTAGGGAAGGGAAGAGGGGTGAGGGTAGAGGGGAGTGAGGGAATGAGGGAAAATCTCTTATGTAAGGGTGAGAGAGAGAAAAAAGTTTGTCTAGTTTAATTGAGGGAAAAATAATCACGTTGGTTTTGGCAGCGGGGCAGAACCAAAAAAGTACTGACATGTTTTTATAATGATGTGAAAGAAAAAAGTTAAAGAATATGTAGTCGTCTGTATATGCTTGAACAAATAATTGCGTTTAATTAACATACGAAAAAAATATTTGGCGTTGTGTCAGTTATTTATTATTATTATTATGTATTTATATTTATTATTTATTAGGACAAGATGAATACGTGTCTTCCGTCCCAACGCGAGGGAAATTATTTGAACACCTTGATAATTAAGAAAAATATTCGTTATGAGTGTAAGAAATAATAGTAATGATAATAATGATAATAATGATGTTAATAGAAATGGAAAATTATAACAATAATAATGATAATAATAAGGATAGTGATAGTGATAGTAATAAAAAACACTTCAAATTGTATAACTGGGGAAAGGAAGAAAGAAATGTTAGTTTTTTTATATTTAATGAGTAAAATAAAAAAAATGTTAATAATAAGGATAATAATAATAATTGTAATAAAAACACGTCAATTCGTATAATTTGGAAAAGGAAGAAAGAAATAATTGTTTTTTTATTTAGTGAGCAAAAGAAAAATATGTTGGACTAGCCGAAAAGCCGCACTCCGGGCGGAACTTTTTGGCTAGCTCCTGCGGAGGGCTTTTGGTGGGCCTTCGGCCCAATAATTGTAACACTTGTACTTTTCTTTCCTAACCTAACCTAACCTAACCTAACCTGAAGTAATAGGACTGAAGTAATAGGACTGAAGTAATAGGACAGAAGTAACTCTGAAGTAATAGGACAGAAGTAACTCTGAAGTAATAGGACAGAAGTAACTCTGAAGTAATAGGACAGAAGTAACTCTGAAGTAATAGGAAGTAGGCTAGTGAAGTAATAGAACTGAAGTAATAGGACTGAAGTAATAGGACTGAAGTAATAGGACTGAAGTAATAGGACTGAAGTAATAGGACTGAAGTAAAAGAAACTTTCCGTCAGTCGTGCGTTCGTTTCGATATCTTTTTTTTTCATGCAAAATATCTCGCGTAAAATAAAAATAAAAATTCACAATTCTCGCTAATACCAAAAATAAAAAAAATAAAAAAGTGATCGGATCATCCCCAAAGTGGCCTTAAAACCTTCCCCTGGTCGACCTGGTTCCAAAACTGTGCCATATGATGGGATTGCGTCATATGCGTTCCACTGGGGGCGGAACCTATAGCGGACACACACAGACACACACGCACACACACTCTTTCGATTATATTATTATAGATGAAAGACATTTGGGTTCAACATTAATAAAAAGATCAAATTAAATAAATACAATCACGGACAGGAAAGAGAAAGAAGAAAAAGCTGTGGCATATTTGATACATGAGGGAGAGAGGGGGGGGAGGGGGGAGGTAAAAAGGAGGTCTCAGATGCAATTCATGTTGCGTTAATGCTAACAAAAGAGTCAGATTTTATGATTAACGAGGCGTAAAAAGAAGTGAGAAAAAACATTTGTATATTTGACGCAGAAAAAAACCACATTGCAGTCAGAGAGAAGCAGGAGTGCCTTTGTTGCTTCATAAAGAAACTCGATGCAATGAAAGAAAAAGGTGGGACTCATCATTGCTTTTTATTGATACAAAGGAAAAAATGTCACGTTGGTAGGAAAATTAATTCAATCTCCTGTTGAAAAGTGTTGTTATTCACACATCTACACCTGCTGCTGCTGCTACTACTGCTGCTACCTGACTGCTCCTGCTGCTACAACCACTACTACTGTTATAGTTACTGGTTATGCTGATTGCACCACTGTTAATATAACTTCTGTTATTGCTACTACTGCAACGTTTATTTCTTTTACTACTATTTAATTACTACTACGACTATTGCTACTCCTCCTCCTCCTCCTACTACTACTACTACTACTACTACTACTACTACTACTACTACTACTACTACTACTACTACTATACTACTACTACTATTACTATTACTACTACTACTACTACTACTACTACTACTACTATTACTACTACTACTATTACTATCTACTACTACTACTACTACTACTACTACTACTACTACTACTACTACTACTACTACTACTACTACTACTACTACTACTACTACTACTACTACTACTACTACTACTACTACTATTACTACTACTACTATTACTATTACTACTACTACTACTACTACTACTACTACTACTACTACGACTATTACTACGACTACGACTACAACTACTACTACAAATACTACTGCTGCTACTACTACTACTACTACTACTACTACTACTACTACTTTTACAACCACTACTACTATTACTAATACTACTACTACAACAACTACTACTACTACTACTTCTACTACTACTCCTCGTCCTCCTCCTCCTCCTCCTACTACTACTACTACTACTACTACTACTACTACTACTACTACTACTACTACTACTACTACTACTACTACTATTACTACTACTACTACTACTACTACTGCTATACTACTACTACTACTACTACTACTACTACTACTACTACTACTACGACTATTACTACGACTACGACTACAACTACTACTACAAATACTACTGCTACTACTACTACTACTACTACTACTACTACTGCTACTTTTACAACCACAACTACTATTACTACTACTACTACTACAACTACTACTACTACTACTACTACTACTACTACTTCTACTACTACTACTACTACTACTACAACAACAACTACCACTACTACTGCTACTACAACAACTCAAATCATTACTATTACTTCAATTACCACTACTATCATCACTACCACTACCACAACTACCATCACCATAACAGCCACTATTAATAGTAATTCAAGAGGAACCCAAATCATTATAGGCATCAGTATGAGGTAGACAAAAATTAAAGGGAAAAATAAGGGTGGGTGGGTGAGCGTTACGAGTAGAAGGCGTGAGTCATAAAAATTAATACCAAATGGTGGGTTAGAAAGAGAGAAAATAATAGTAATAGAGGCATGGAAAGAGGAGATAAAGGCATGTGGGCGATATAATAGTCATGCAGAGGTTCTGGAAACTATTGTGGCTTCCAGAGTCACTGAGCACCTTGAGAGGCACCACCTGCTCAACACTAATCACTTTGGATTCAGGCCGGGAAGGTCAGCTGCAGACCTGCATCTGCTGTTATCCACGGAATGGAGTGCAGCCCTGGACCAAGGTAGGACCACTGCTGTCGTGGCTCTCGACATTGAGGGGGCTTTCGACAGGGTGTGGCACGCAGCCCTCATCACAAAGCTACGCACTGCAGGTGCAGGCTCCTTCAACTCTTCAGCGACTACCTGAGAGCGAGGCAACTAAAGGTGCTAGTTAATGGGCAGGAGTCTGAGTTGCAGCCAATCAAAGCAGGTGTCCCTCAGGGAAGCTGCCTCGGCCCCCTGCTCTGGAATATTTATATTAATGATCTCCTGAATTTAATCCCCAGCTCAAGGGCCTATGCCGATGATCTCACCCTGACGCAGAGCTACGGCCCAGGGGAGGAGACTGCCACTGCTGCCCAGATGAACACGACGCTGAGCCGCATCGTGGCCTGGGGCAACAAGTGGCAAGTAAAATTCGCTCCTCATAAAACACAGCTGCTCCATGTCTCCAGGTCGAGCGTAGCCCTGCGCCTTATCTGCGATGGGAAGACGCTGGTGCCCCAGGACGAGGTGGAGGTGCTGGGGGTCACCTACGACTGCAGGCTGACCTTCAAAGCCCACATTGAGCGGCTCGCCAGAGAGTCTTCGGGGAAGCTGGCATCCCTGAGGAGGATGTCATGGCTCCTTCACAGCAAGGGGTTGGAAGTCCTCTACAAGGCGCAGGTCCGCTCTTCTATGGAGTACGCTTGCCTCGGGTGGGGCGGCGCGGCCAACAAGCACCTGGCTCTCCTTGACAAGGTACAGGTTCGCGCGGTGAGGCTCATCAGGGACAGCGGTGCCAGGCAGGAACCACGACTTCACAGCCTTCAGCACCGCCGAGACGTAGCGGGCCTCACCTTACAGTACAAGGTGCATCAGCAGCGGGTGCCTCACCTGCACATACTCCGGCAGCCCCTACGGCGGGCCCAGGTTACCACAAGGGCCGCTGCTCTAGCCCCCGCAGAGCTACTACAGCCCCGCTGCCGTACTTGGCACCACCAGCGTCAGTTCGTCTGCGTCTACGTCGGCTGGTGGAATGCTCTCCTTGCCTCGCAGCCACGCCATGGCGGTACAACTGTGCAAGAGTTCAAGGAACTTGTGAACGCGTAGCTGCCGAGGTGAAGGCAAGGAGATCACAATTAACACGAGTTAGGCTTTTAGATAGGGAATACTAATTATGTCTCCTTTAGCCTGTAAATGTTACAATTATTTATGTAATGTAAATAGTAACTTACTCTGTAATGATGTTTTTTGTAACTCGGTGTAAATAAAATTTAAAAAAAAAAAAAAAAAAAAAGAGAGAGAGAGAGAGAGAAGAGAGAGAGAGAGAGAGAGAGAGAGAGAGCAAATTAAGTAATGATGTGAAATGTGAGTACAAAATAATCGTTACATAGGAGGAAAAGGGAGAAA
>JACEEZ010004627.1:0-2500 GCA_016584305.1 Chionoecetes opilio | reverse complement strand
GATAGATATATTTATTCAACACACACACACACACATGCACACACACACACACACACACACACACCACACACACACACACACACAACACACACACACACACCCACACACACCCCACAGACCCCCACCCACACACACACAAACAACACACAAACAAACACATACACACAGATAATATATAGATGATAGATAGTTAATAGATATTTATTATTTAGATAATATATTTATTCAAACACACACACACACATGCACACACACACACACAACACACCACACACACACACACACACAGACACATACACACACACACACCACAGACACACACACACACACACACACACACACACAAAAACACACACACACACACACACACACACACACACACACACACACACATATATCCTTCCTCCCGCACACACACAGATACTTCTCAGCAACGTGTTATTCTCTGCTTCATTCGTATCGTGTGCAAAGAGATTGGTCTAATGAGTCCCCGCATCTCCTGGTGGCGTGAGGGGCTGTCGCTGATGGGCTGGGAGAGCACCAGATAATTGGCGGGTTTTGCACTGAAATGTTTTGTTTTGTCCAGACAGACGACAGACAGATAGACAGGCAGATAGACAGACATATAGATAGACATATAGATAGATAGATAGATGATAGACAGACAGACAGCTAGACAGATAGATATATAGATAAATTGATAGATATATTAGATATATAGATAGATAGATTGATAGGATAGATAGATGATAGACAGATGGTAGACAGACAGACAGACATATAGATAGATAGATATAGATGATTGACAAATAGACAGACAGACAAAACAATAGACATACACACATACAGACAGACAGATAGACAGACAGACAGACAAATCGACAGACAGACAGACAAAACGACAGACATACACATTACATGCATCATACATCATACACACCGCGCGATGGTCAAGCTGATAGCGTGCGCTCGCCATTCTTGGGTAGGGTCGAATCCCGCGCTCCCGGGATTTTCACTCCAATCGGGCGTACTGTCCCCTTGACGGATGGGGGTGTTGGTGTTGGGGTTCCAGCATTACCAAGATCGGTAATAATGAGCCAATTCGCACTGAGATGGTGAACTGGACGCGTGCGAGTGGGGACAGACATGGTGAATAACACATACGACAGATCAAAAGGGGCAATAATCAAACACTTACATATAGACAGACAAACAGACAAAAATGTATGACCTACCGACAGAGAGAGTGAGGGAGGGGAAAAGGGAAGAGCGTCCCTACTAAAACAACAACACACCAATCACGCGGCTAAGACAAGACAAAATGAAAAAAACGCAAGAGAGAGATACACACACAACACACACACACCACGGCACACAACACACAACACACAACACACACAAACACACACACACACACACACCACACACACACACACACACACACACACACACACACGAAAACAAAACAACAAGAAAAAAAAAAAGGAAAAAAGAATAAATATAAACACAAAACTCTCTCTCTCTATCCCCTCTCTCTCTCTCTCTCTCTCTTTCTCTCTCTCTCTTCTCTTCTCTCTCTCTTCTCTCTTCTCTCTCTCTCTCTCACCCCATCCCTCTCTTCCACCACAACACACACACCAACGTATTTTACACAGTTATAAAACACGTAACCAAAGAAACGTAAAATAAAAAAAAAGTGTCTTAGGTACACGTTCTTCAATTTAAAATAGTTTTTAGAAAGATAATCTCTGACATTCTTTTCATACTCTCCTCTTCTCTCTCTTCTCTCCTCTCTTCTCCTCTCTCTCTCTCGTCTCTTCTCTCTCTCTCTCTCTCTCTCTCTCTCTTCGAAAGATAGGTTAAGGACCAGTGGATCACTGAGTGGCATTCAGACTTAAATAGTAAATCATTATGTAGTACATATGTTTCTTATAGGGATCATTTTTCTTTTCAAAGTTATTTGGTAGGCTTACCAAAACAATACAGGATCAGCCTTTATAAGTTAAGGAGTAATAACCACAGACTACCCATTGTAACAGGCAGGTTTACCAGAACCCCGAGGGAGCAAAGGTTTTGGAATAAATGCAATGATAACATTGTAGGAGACGAGTTCCATGTCTTACTCGAATGTACAAACCAAGATATTTCCGAGTTGAGGTTCCGTTATATACCTGAGTATTATAGAAATAATCCCAGCAGGCTTAAGAGGGTACAACTATTCAAAGATAATAGATACAAAACACAACATAAAGCAGCATTATTTGTCAAGTCTGTATTTAGCTTTTTTAGAATATTTGATGTGATACTCAAGAGAATATATTACTCGGTATATTTTGAACAGGAGCTGTGCTCCATACTTTGTTACAAAGTCTGAGCATAATAAATGTATGTATGTCTCTCTCTGTCTAATATTCTCTCTCTCTGTCTAATATTTAATCCTCTCTCGTTTTGTCTAATATTTTTTTTCTTTTCTCTGTCTAATTTTCTCTCTCTCTCTCTC
>JACEEZ010004626.1:0-11794 GCA_016584305.1 Chionoecetes opilio | reverse complement strand
ACCTGATATGTGTTTACCTGTCGACCGCAGGTTACGTGGGAGTGTCAACCGGTGGGAGGAGCGATGAGGTAGGAGGGGGAAGGAGGCGGGAAACTGGGATGAAGAAATTATATTACGATCTCTGGCATCTCTAAAAAGTAGCAATACATATTCTTTAACATAGCATATCATACAAAATATCAATAGGGGCAAAAGGAGAAGGAGGGGAAGCAGGGGGATAGGAGGAGAAGAAGGTTGTGAAAAAGGAAGAAATGGTTTTTAAGAATCTGGCATCTTCGAAACCAAGCATCTCCTGACACAGGTTTATTCCTTAACCTTAGCAATTTACTGATTCATGAATATGTTCCAATTAACTTAAACCCCAGTGTATCGTGTAGGTGTAAATTCTGGATCTATTTAAGTACGCAAAATATGGTGAAAAAGGTGAATTTATACATCGCACATCATCATTAATATATCATTAGAGTACTTTGAATACATAGTAAAAACTGACAACTCGTTTATGGCCGCCATCTTAAATTGCCGGGCTTCTCCGTTCACCTCTGAATTCGCGGAATCGATCATCTCAGGCATGACCCCCGCGTATTACATGTCTATACCTGTGTATACATGTATAAATACTACTTTTATCTTCGGACACTGTTTGTTCTATAAAGTATCCATAAACAGTAAACACATTAATGGTCATTATCCGACTGAAAAAATAACATGACCTTAAAATTTCCTTAAACTCGTACGTCATGTAAAACTATGTGGGACAAATTTTATAGATGATTCATATCATAGAAGCTGAAATTTTATTAGCTTTCATTTGATATATTTCTTTTCTATAAAGGCAGTACACCATGCTACTTAGCGTAACTAATAAATCGCCCGCGCTGGGCCGCTCTCTCTCTCTCTCTCTCCTCTCTCCTCTCCTCTCTCTCTCTCTCTCATCTCTCTCCTCCCACTCTCTCTCTCTCTTCTCTCTCTGTACTCTCTCGTCTCTCGTCTCTCTCTCTCTATGTATATTATATATATTATATATATAAATATATTATATATATTATATCTATATATATTTATATAATATATTATATATATTATTATATAGCGAAATATATATATATATATATTATATATATATATTATATATATATATATTATTAGAATATATATATAGATAATATATATAAGGTTATATATATATATGGATTATCATAAGCCGCCATTATCTCATCCTGTTTGACACACCACACCCACACACACACACCACGTAACACACCACACACACGACACACACCACACCACACACTGCCTGGGTACCACTAACTACCCTTCCTCAATCACACGAAGGAAGGCACCAGAACTACTCCGATCTCGCGGTTTGTTCGACTCAAAGCTGAGTGAACCAGCCCCCAGGCAAAATACGAGGGCATTTATAAACTCGTTTTCTTTTGTTGTCAGTCTCTCTATAACTGAAAGCGTTACTAACTCTCCTCGGGAACATAGCAGTAACACCATTCTTGTGCCTTTAAGTAAATTACCGAACCAGTCCAACATTAAGCACCGGGGGGATCTACTCAGTCATGCAACATTATTATGTTACTTACTACTGGTGGTGAATTCTCTTAGTATTCTTTTAGTGTCATTCTCTAGGGTTAATTATCTTGTTTTGATGTACATATTGGTCATTTCAGCTATATAAGCATTTTTCTTTAGTCATCTCTGTTAGTGCTTCAAGGCTAAGATCATCTTCTCATGCTACAGTGATTTATTGATATTATTACATGTTAGTGTTATCTACTTCTTTCATCACCTTTTTGTTAATGGTTTCGGGCGTTTCAGTCTCGCTACGCATTCCTCTAGACAACTCCTGTCTCGCTCGTAACAGTTGGGCCTGTCGGGATGTACTAACTTACGGTGTTATTTCCTTATCTAACTCAGTGATATTCAATATTTTTCTGGTGTTTCACCCAAGGTATTTTCTTTTGTTGTGAGAGTTTCACGGTGTCTATGTTGTGGTTATTACTTTGACGAGCGTGTTCTACATATTTGGCGTGTGGATAGCTTTGCCTTTAAAAACTCACTACACGAAGGCCTGTGTAGAGGCTTTTCCAGTTCGTCACACTGCTTAATTCCTTATTAGCTCTTTTTGATATTTTTCCAAGTAGGACCTTCCTCCCCGCTAAGTCCATAACTGACTCATCTTTTCTCACGGAACCAGCGATTGTTCCAAATCTGGTTAACTCACTCGATTATTAACTTGAACCAGTTAAACTCAACATTTGAGTACTTATGCAGATCTTGTGGTGCGTATTGTGGTGTACTGCACTTCTCTGGTACTTCTCCACTTGCTCGTTATTCTTCGAAGTGATACTCTCCAGGGGCTTCCCTATCAAATCTCCATGTCATGGTATTATCACTTAATAGCTCGAGTGATTTTTCCCTGAATACGGCCCTTGGCATCTCTCTTCTAACCCTAGTTGTTGGTTCTTAATTTTTGTTTTACATTAATCATGGGGTTTGATGTCGGAGATTTTGTCGGAATCCCTCTGTGAAGACTTAAAGCTGCTGCAAGAGTTACTAAGTATCATCTCAAGTATATGTCCGCTAACTGTTGGCATCCAGTTCACTCATGCTACTAAAAGGACACCTTAGTGACACTCATATTAACTCTCTAGTGAGAACCAATAACTGACCCTCAGTCATAACTACCACCACTTCTACAGGTTCTTCGACACAGTCTTCTCCTATGAAGTGGAGAAAGTGAAAATGCAGTCATTACATGAATGTTAGACTTGGAAGAGCAGAAAAAGAGCAATGAAGGCAAAAAGAGCATACGACGAAAAGAACTGATAAGACGTGAAAGAGCGAAAAAGTTCTCGACCGCGATACCATGTTTTACAATACTAAGAGCGTGAAAGAGAAGAAAAGAGCGTGAAAGAGCAAAAAAGAACAGGATGAGAACATCATTAAAGTCTCCTCTGCAGAATAAAGGTCACGCCACTCAAACTCCCAATAATTACATTAACAAAAATTTTGTCCTCTTTACCTCAGTTCTCTGATTACGACCTGAAGCTTTCTTTAGAGATTTCGAATCATCTTCAACGCATTTTCATTTTACCTAAAGAGGATTGGACCTGGCTTGTCAAGCAAAACTTAATGGAAAGGCTTTATCTGTTTAGGGTGGGCAGGATAATGCCGAATTTATGATGTAGTTTACGATGCTATACTTACAGCTTACGCGGTCACCACAGAAAGATACCGACAAACTTCCGCAACATGAACAAAATACTGGTCACTTACCTAGAATTGCCCTCAGAGAAATTCGAGCCCTTAACACTGGCTCAAGTCTGCAATCAGTCACCCTTATGACGATCTGGTATCCTCGTAGCACTGAGGAATTAACGTAAAGATATCCTATTCAATCGTTGCACATTACAGACAAGATGAGACAACCTACTCCAACTGCTAAATAGCCGATGTCCTTTGTTTTTTCTGGGGTTTTTTTTTTTTTTTTTTTTTCTTTTTTTTTTTTTTGTTTTTTTTTTTTTCCTTCCCCTTTCCTCCTTATACATGCCCTGTATCCCCCTCGGGAGAGAAAGAAGGCTCGTCCTTGTAGTTCAAGGTGCAAGTTTGAAAAGGATGGTAGGGGAGTCTGTAGATAGTGGTTCCAAGCCAAGTTGTTCTGCTACTTTCTGTAAGAGCAACTGTCCACCTCAATAAAGAAGTTGTCCTGACCCTGGTGTACGTAGCTAAATGGCACATTTTCTAAAACCAGTTTGCTTCGGTGAACACATAATTCCACTTCCTTTGTTACTGATCCTTTCAAACCCTCATGTCAGGTACTGTCCCCTCGACGCTGACTCTGAGATCGCCCTCTCCAATTAGGCGGGATACTGCTATCTGCCAATCATCCTCTTAAATCTGCACTTCCAGAGTAAACGGAAGTATAACAGGTAGATAGGGTGTACTCAAGATTTTTCACAGACTTTCCCCGTACCTTCTGGCTAGGTGTACCTTGATTGTCCGCTTGTTAAGGAGTAGTACCATTGCTGTCGTGAGGACAAAGTCTTTACCCATTCCTCCTACTAACTCCCCTGTCTAACGATCTGGCTGCTGAGTGTAGTCAGTCCACCCCTTGTCCTATAACCACCATTACCATACAACCCCACAGCGTCACATGGAATGAGCAGCCCAAATCTTTTTCCTAACTGTGGCCGTTACCCGTGGCACAGTCCCGAAGCAACTGCTCAAATACCCCCTCATCCCCTTGTCACTCACCACTCCTCTACGCATCGACGTATATTCTTAGAGCACGGTATTCTCTGAACACTCCGTGCTGAGTGCTCACGAGTACGTGCTACTCTGTCTCGGTACCATGCAGAACATTTCATAAAGATCAGATCACTTCATTCCCTCCCCTTCGTTCTATATACCAGAGAACAAAGTTCTTAGAGGCTTAGTCAAACTGCATAAACATCGGATGATGCCCACTTGGGCTGAAGTTCACCCAATTGTATTGCCAATCAACTTGAGAGAAGCCAATCATTGAGATTCGCTCATGGAGAACCAGACCGGTCCCATAGGAAACTAAGAACTTGTGACAAAATACTCATTATTTTTTTTTTTTTTTACGGCCAGGATTACAAAAAGACATAACTTCAATGATAAACTTCATGTCACACTTTGCCAGATTATGGGTAAAACCTAACCATAGTCCCTCATTACCCACTTCCAACCTATCCAGTGCCTGAGGACCCTTTTTCAAGATCATCTGACATCGGGTGCCCCTTGCCCAAAACTAGAGAGGGAACCAATACATCCTCACCATTATGTGGTCCCCACCCATCCCCTGAGCTTTCCCTTAAAATATACACAAACCCATTGTGTCAAACTCACTCAACTTTCACTACCTTGGGCTACCTAGGGAATTCAAAGTGACCGCGGCACAAATTTCATCGAGCGGTCCTTTGTCGCAGTTTCTGCAGAGGCTTGGAATCACACGACTCTATCTATTCATACCATCCTCAATCACAAGGTGCTTTGGAGAGTATGTCACATACCCTAAGGCACCTTCCTCCTTCAAGTTTTGGTCTTAACAAGACCAAGAATGGACGAAGCCTTACCTTTCGTCCTAGTCGCCATACAGGAGGACACCCACGAGTCCCCCCTTGGTGTTGCTCCTTTGAGCCTATTGTTTTGGTTCGTAGGTTAGGGGGCCACTTAAGGTATCAAAGACATATTGCTAAATCAACACTACCATTACACTTGTCACTATCCACTTCTACTACATTGAGAAACTTAGATACTCTTGACCAAGTCCCTCCATTTGCTCGAAGCATCTCAAACAGCTCAGGGGGAATGAAAAACACTTGTAGTAAGCTTAAGTAAAGAACATTCCAATGAGTTGATCACAAGTCCTTGCTTTCATTCCAGTCTTTGGTTCACCTTTACAAGCTAAGACCATGGTCCTTATCACAGCATAAGAAGTCAGTGGACAATAACTAGATTTCATAACACTCCCGACCGCCGTAAAAGCACTCAGCTATTCAACATTATCTACTGAATTATACAAAGTAAGACACAAACCTTGCACCTGATACAAATAAAAATACCTGATTACAAATTATACAATGGCCGTTTGCACTATTTCTGTACGCTGAAATACCACCCACCCTTGTAACAGTACAGATTGTGAAAACTCCCATACTTGGAGTCTCAGAGTTACCTATACCCACATATCTTCCTCTCACCGGAAGAACATAACCCCCTTATGCTAAACCTAAAGATGTCTTGGCTATCATCCTATTATGTAACATGACCTCCCACGATGTCGAGCTTCTTTCTCCCAGGACCCTCTCCTCTTCGTCAACCAACCCTTACCGACTACTATCCCGGAATGTGACCAGATGCGGCAAAGAGGTGGATTATCTACGCCAAGGGCTGGCTATTCCCAGACAGTCCTCCGTGGCGTCACATGTTTCCGTCCCCAATGATGATGGACCACTGCGGCCTCTGCCCGGTACTATACCGCAGGTAAACGACTTGTGACTGTTCCGGACGCCTACCTCTACCAAGAATATATGAATCTCATCGCAAGGTTGGACAGACCTAATTATATAACAAATTGACTTACTGAAGGGATACTACCAACCTGGAACTACTACCCCTGGGGTTCGAGCCAACCCAGGTTAGAACCCCACGTTAGATCTTTTGAATCTCACTCAAATATACCTGTTTTTTGAGGACTTCTTAGATATTTTTGGACATGCTGTTCCTCGTGTTGCGTGATTAAACCGGATGGTTGTGGGGAGGTTCCAAGGGAGAAGCGAGCAATTACTTTCGTATGTGTTTTATTTACTAGAGAACAAGAGATAAGCGGGACCCCAGCGGAGAGCTGGTCTTGATGGCCCGCCTGCTGCCTAGCACTATTGAGTTACATTTTGGGCCTGAGGGGGTAATGTTCTTTGCCATGTTGTGCGCAGTTGCTATGTACATATGTTGTATTTAAGTAGGCGTGGCCAATATGTATGTGTGACTGGTTTATTGTTAATCACACACATCGGCCCCCATGCTTCTATATAGTTTTTTTCAAATACAAAGATTGCTCATTCCATTAACATATGTAACATTGTGTCTACGGAATGCATAAAATGAAATATGCGTATATAGTCACTCCATTTTCTCCCACGTGTACGGGCAATTTTCGACAGTGTCAACAGTTAAATGTAAGAGTCACAAGAAGAAGAAGAAAAAAAGGGTACGTTCAGCGGCGAAAAGGAAATTTTTTTGTTTTTTTGAATCCGGTGTCATTACACGGTGGTATATGCGTGGACACTACAGCATCAAGTGTTCAATGTTTCCTGGACGTTCTTGCGCCGGGCTGTTACCTAGTTATATTTATCTATACACAGGCGACTCGCCCTCGTCAGCAAACGTCACTCGTGTTTTTAAAGTATCAATCATCGTATCTTTGGCATGCAGGCGATGTTTATGTTTCAAATGCAGATGGATTATATCCATGGCTTATCATGGTTTTTATAGAATAATAAATAATAATACCCTTGGCACACATCCATACTCTTTCAGCATCAATGGGAAATATTCCCACACATTTCGGGGGAACGTACAGTTTCTAAAGGCTGTCGACCATACATGATTCGATCATTCTTTCAAATACATTTCTTCACACCATGTTCATGGTATTGGACATGAGTATATCAAAACCATTGGTTTTTAATTAGTGAAAACCTGATTTCAACATAAAAACCTTAGTTGCCTTATTTTGGTTAATAACACCAAATATTGGTCGCTAGCACCCAGTAGTGCGCAAGTTTTGCCTAGCTAAATCAAGATTTATGAACATTGGAACGGGAATCTTAATACTCAGTGCAGAGGCCCATTACACTCGTGCTATGTCACTTAAACTTATCCAAGCTGCACAAAATGTGAAAACAATCACTCAAAATACAAATATTATCATTTTTACCTGTAATCAACTAAATTACTAGACCTATCATAAGTTCACACAAGTAGTCGTATCAGCAACTTCAACCTGATGTAAATAGCTGACATAATTAATGCAAACTTGCAAACATACTTACAAACAGAGATAACAGTAGACCTGGATGTGACATTCGGCAACGAAGCGCCCTGGACGCTGCAGTACAGGCCCACGGCCTCCTTAACAAGGCCTGAGCGACGTGACATCACAGCCTCGTGACGTCTTCAGCCTCGGTCATCTCACCCGCTCCGTCCTCTCCCTCGCTCTGTCTGTCCCACGTATATTATACAGTAATTTATTAAGGCTATTTTATAAATGTTATCTTCGTAAATGTTTGTTCTATAATATTATCAATAAAACGTAAAACACCTAAAGAAATGCCATTACGTAGACTCTGAAGAAATTTCATGACTTTTTTTCTTTCAACCTTCGCCATTTAAAACTAGGTTGGGCCACATTTACCATGAACATATCAATAGAAGTGGCAATTTTATTAGCTTTTCCATTTATATATTTCGTTATCTGATAAAATAAATTAGAACCTGCATAAATTAGCGTAGATAAATAAAAAAATCATCATAGGTATTTCCCGATTGATGATGTTTATTTATTTAGGTAACGTCTAATTTATGCTGTTTTCTAATTCATTTTATCAGAAATCGAATATATATATAAGTGACTAAATACTCAATTCCATAATTTCCGTTAACTAAATAAAACATCTCAATCGGGTAATTTTCTCGTGGATGTGTTTATTTATTTCACTTATTATTTCGTTTTCTGATAAATGTTAGTTAACTCATCAGAAAGTTAGCGTTACTAAATAATAACTCATCCCTCGGAAATTTCCCGCTGATGGATTTTTATTTTTTATATACCTAATTTTGACATATTCTAATTCATTTACAGATAACGAAAATATAATCATGGAAGCTATAACATGCTCTGTCTAGATTGATATGTTTCAATGGTAAAGTTGACTCTCAAGTTTTTAAATGGGGACGAAGAGTTGAAGTGATTCATTCCCTCGATTATTCATGCATTTTCTTCCGAGTCCCTCGTAATGCATTTCTTTAGCGTGGTTTTTACTGTTTTTATTTGTAATATTATAACACATACATTCTACGGGTAAACATTTATAAATGCATTATAAATTACTGTATAATATACGTGTGAGCAGAACAGAGCGAGGGAGAGGACGGAGCCGGGTGAATGAACCGAGGCTATGACGTCACGGGCCCGATCGCTCGGCCCTGTATAAAAGGTCGTGACAGGCCCATGGCCATCTGTTGGCCCATGCATTGCTGCATATAGCTTCATATAAACTCTGGTTTTCAGTATATAGATTCGTAATATTCGTAAATATTGTTTTCTATATATTATCAAATAGAAACAGTAACACATTAAGAATGCCATTCGAACTCAGAAGAAATTGGTTGAACTTAATATTTACTTAACTTATTTTGCCCATTTCAAAACTTTGCGAGTTAACTTTTAAACATGAAACATATTCAATAGAAGTGCAATTTTATTAGCTTTTCATGATATATTTCGTTTCTTGTGTGTATAAATGAATCTAGCAACATGCATAAGTTTCGTTAACTACAATCGAATACCTCATCATCTAGAAAAATTACCCAATTGATGATTTTAATCTTTTATTTATTTAACCGCTATATATCTCATAGGGCTCATATGGGTATTCTTAATTTAATTTTTATCAATAAAAAACGAATATTTGAATGGGAACTAATAAATTTCGCTTCTATTTATATTTCTCATGGTTAAAAGGTTGCGACTCGCAAGTTTAATAAATGCAAAGAGTTGTAAGTGAATATTACGTTCTGCATATTTCTTCTGAGTCTCGGTTATGACATTTTTTAGTGTGTTTTATACTTTTTTTATATTGTGATTAATATTATAGAACTAGAAATTTAACGAAGATTACAGTATATCAAATATACTGATTAACCATAGTCTAATGTAATTATATATTGCAGTCATAGTGCTACTTGGGCCTGCAGACTGTGGCCCATTGAGCCAGAGTACTCGCACTTGGTACGTCAGCGCTGGAGTCGTTGCCGAGTGTCACAGCCGTTGTCGACTGTTATTTATGTACAAACTTTATACTTTCAAACTATTCGCGTTCATCTTCCCGCATAGGTCTCACCATGGTATATCCTCTTCCTGGTCACCTAAAAAGTCATCACTCTGCTTCGACCTCATTATATCATCGCAAATTTGTGAAAGTAAATGGATGTAATTTTTCTCGTATCATGATGTTATCAGAAGTACTTAATGATATTTTCATTCTGACATTCTGCTTTTCAGAACATTATATCTGTTCGTACTTCAGTAGGAGCAGTTTACCTGAATTTAACATATATATATGTTCCTCAGATTGTACAATGGAACCAAATGTTTTTGGACTGCGTATAAAGAATCGATTATACAAATTTTACACTAGAGTTTCCAGTAGATTCGCAAGATGTTTTATGTGGAGAAGTACGTAATGTTGAGAGTTTATAAAAGAGGGGGATTATATCTGGACCATAAAAAATCACCATGATTGAGTTTGTTTTAGCGTAAAGATAAAAAGGTCTGGTCTTGTCCTATTAAGATTTTTTTAAACAGACCAAAAGTTGTGCAAATTTTGTGTCTTTCCGCGAGTCACAACATTCCTGTCGCGATGGTCTTTTAAACAATGATTGGTGAAATAGCACGTGACACTTTTTTAAAAATCTAAAGCGTAGTTCCCTAGTTTGTAGAATATAATGTCACATTTTTACCGATACAACCCTGTGAACGGGCAAACGTGCGACTATTCCAGCATTTGTTTTTATAGTTCACGTATCTCAGAGTATGCGAAAGTAATGGTAAAATGCGGTACATATTTCATCAAAAATTATCTCCAACATCATGAATATTTTTGCAGGAAAACTTGTGTTCGTGATTTTAAATAAATCAATGCAATCTAACTATTCGCTGATAAGAGGACCCTTAAGCATCTATGTTTATTAACAAACTGACATTTTTTAAATTAGAGCAGCAATCTAAAAACCTTTCCTACAGCAGCTATCGAGTAATTAGAAATCGCTCTCCATAAGGGGGCTTGCGGAATATGGTTCTCAAGAAATGAAACCTAGTTTTCTCATGTATTTACAACTAAACCATGTCAAAATACTTAAAGAGTAAACCCCATTTTTTGTCTATTTCCGATGTGAATTACACTTTTTATTGGTGTCCCCTCACTCAGGTATACAGCACGAGGGACGCTTGAGGATGACAAATCTGCAAGGCACATTCAGCAATGGCCTTCACAAGTATACGTCATCAAACCTTTGAGACCAACGTAGCTCTCAACTTTGAAAGGACGCTGGTAAAATATATCGACGCTCTCCATGTAAGACACAAGTGTGTACTTCATTTCACCTTTCTTGTTAAGAGTCAAAGGCAAAGAAGACGAAACGGTGCACATGTGGGTGGATGATGTGGAAGGAATACCTTCATTTCTATTCGCTACGAAGACTTCCACGCTGAAGGCATACATCTTCCTTTCAATCTTTTGATCTATTCACGTCTACATTTCTTTTAACCTATTCGTTCGCTGCTCTAACTTTTTCTCTGCAGACGAGGCACACCAGGCGCTTTTCAAGAAAAAGAGAAAATCTCCTGCCCGTTTTATCTCTCTCTCTCTCTTTTCCCCTCTACTCTCTCTCTCTCTCTCGTTTTCTCTCTCTCTCTCTCTCCCCTCTCTCTCTCTCTCTCTCTCCATCTCTCTCTCTCTTCCTCTCTTCTCTTCTCCTCTCCTCTTTCTTCTATTTTTTTTTTTTTTTTTTTTCTATATATATATTTTATTTTTATTAATATATATATTATATTATATATTTTATATTTTAATTTATTTTATATATTCTTTTATTTATATTATATATTATTTATTATATATCTCTCATTATTATTATATATATAATATATTATATTAAAATTATATATATATATATTATTTTTATCTTTTATCTATTATATATATATCTATTTATTATATATATATCTATATATATATCTTATCTATTTTATATATATATATCTTATATATATATTCTATTCTATATATAAAATATATATATTATATTATATATTTTAAAAAAAAAAAAAAAAAAAATATTAATATTCATATTTATTTTATCTATTTTTCTATTAATATATCTTTTATCAAATATCTTATATTTATATATATATATATATTATAATTTTATCTTTCTATACTAACTTTTTTTTTTATTCTATCATTAATTTTCTATA